>CM021104.1:16212637-16340124 GCA_007115665.2 Sequoiadendron giganteum | reverse complement strand
AGAAAATTCACCACCAGCCTGGTGGTGAATTTTCTACAAGATGAATTTGTCATGGCGATGAATTGTTGGAGGTGAGTTTGTTGGCAGTGAATTTTCCTAGAGCCGTTGAATCTTAATGACACATTCTAAAAAACACTTCCTGCTTATTGAAGTCAAAGATAATCAATAGAATAATAAACTCAATTATTCTCGTTTTAATTTTAGACTTATTCAATGACCACCAAAAAAAACTTGATCATGAGCTCCCTTATTCTCCTAATCAAAATAGTTTAGTATTGAAAGAAATCGACATCTGGTCATTAAAGCAATCTGATGTTAATAAGTTTCTTTCGAATAATATTACGATTTGTTTCCTTTCATATTCATAAGTTGTACAATTGGATTCTTTTTAAATAGATTGGTCATGTCTAATTCTCCTGAAAACCAATGGTAGTCCGCCACTGAAATACATTACAAAAATATCATCAGCTCTCAGTCACATCAGAGAGAAAAAATGGTAAGTGGAATTTACTCCAGATCAGATATTTTGAATCTGTCGAATTGCATTCATGTGGTCGAGCAAACTGTGGAGAAAAAGATGGTGATATGATAAAAATTCTGAAGTTTTATGGAGTGAGCATACAGCATGGAATGTGAAAGCCAGGTAATGAAGGCCCACCCATGTACTGTATTTTTTCAGGGTTTGGAAGAAGTCGATGTCAGAGCAGTACTACTGACGTAAAAAATGAAATGTCATTCATGAGATGTTATTTGTCTGCCAATCATCTGTCAGCGAAGTTTGCAGGTTAAATCACTATCATAAACCACAAGAGTCTTGAGCTCTTCTCCTTTATGGGGGTGGGGGTAATGGTTTTTTTTTTTAATCAGAGAGCTCCAAAAATATCATTTGAAGCTCTTAGCTTGGGAAGGTGCCAAGCCCCATTTTTGTTTTTATTTATTATGGCAGCTTTCAGATTTTGTGCATCACAAGTCTTTATATTATCAACTCTAGTAGAATTATTGGTTATGGTTAGAGGGTAGATTTTCAAAAATAAAATAAAAAAGGATTTTTTTTATTAGTATGGATGATGTTTCTAGTTTTTATTGATTATTTAAGTGTAAAATTGTCTGGTGATACAAGAAATCAATTGATTGTAAACTCTTAACAAAGTGTAAGATTAAAGTCACATATATTAATAGATTGCAACATAAAATAATTATGTATGTAGACACCTAAATTTGGTCACTTATGTTTGGTCAAATCTATCCCTTTTCGTCTAAATATCCTCTTATCCATGTTAATTAAATAATATTGCTATTATTTAATTAATACCTCTAACGTCCTCTAAATCCCTAAGGTAATCAATTAAATACTTTATCCCCCTTTATCATTCTCCCCTAAATTAAATAAATATATCAATTTATTTAATTTAGTTGTCAAACCTTATAGGGATTAAATTTAAATATTTAATTCTCTCTCCCCTTTCTCTCTCCTCCCATCACATCCTCCATAATCTACACCTAATCATAATCCTAATCCCCATCTAACCTACCCACTAAACATTTCCACACACTTAATCCATGATTAAGTGGGTCAACCCTCCCCATCACATGAAACACATGGGCTTTGTACCCTCAAAGGTACAATCTCCCTCTCAAGCCTTCTCCTTGTGCCACTTGGTACAATTATATGGCTTGAGAGATCCCAACCATCCTCAACCATTGATCTCCATCAACTAATCTTGGTCATTCATCCATTATCCTTCAATGCTATTTATCCCAACACTTAGCCATTTTTCATCACTCTCACCCATTTTCACTGGAGCGCTGTTATGTTGCCAAAATTTTGAGTGAGCACACATCTAGATTGCACATCATGGGAAAATTTACACAACAGGAGGCTTCCTATGTTGGTTTGAGCTCATTATCACCCAATCTTGAGTGCTTTGCTTGGTTTTAGTATTTTGCTTGATTTTCTTGAATTTTAGTAGATTAAAAACACCTGCACACATTTCTGGCATCCTTGGTGGGACCCACGTCACAGGTCCTTAATGTTTTATGTTGTTTCCATTTTGCAGGTTTCAGATTTTCTTCGCTACAAAGTTGAATTCGTTCGATGGGTGAATCCGCTTGACCATAGGGGTGAATCTGCTCGCTACAAGGGCGATTGCACACTTGCCACTTCTTCGAACAAGCGATCTTGTATTGCACCATCCAGGACCTGAATCGTAGAGGCGAATATGCCTCCGACTCCTTGAGAGAGGAAAACTTGCGACCTAAATGGGTGAATACACTCAAATCAAAAAGGTGTTTGCGCATTCACCCTTGAACCACTTTAAAGGAAATTGCATGCTCACACTTCCACTTAGTGACCGATTCCACTCCTGCCCCTTTCCAGATAGGCGATTTTGCAGTTAGGTGAACCTACAACCAAAACGAGCGATTGTGTGACCTACGTAAGCAATTCTACCTCTGCCTATAGAGGCGAACCTGCACTCCCCAGGGGTGAACCTAAAACCTACATGGGTGAATGTGCTCTATTCTTAGGCGATTTTGCTCTTTCCATCAACAAACATAAAAGGTATAAAAAACGTCAAATATTGATTAAAAAAATTGTAGCGCTTTATACATTTCCTTTCCAAAATTCTTTGGTCTGGGGGCTCCGGCCCCTGGCCCCCCTTATGTGAGGGATCAAACCATCCCCCCGCACCCCCCTTTTTCATTGGGTTGGGTGTTTCCCCCCCTTGGGCTAACAATCATCTTCTTGTCATCATTTTATTTTGTATCTAATCATATTTTTGTGTATCTTGCCCCTCGTTTGTCCAAGACCGCTGATTGAAATTACTAATGCGTTTGTTACAGGACGAGTGGTCAAAGACATTAGTTAGTTGATTTCCCAAACTAATCTAGGCACATTTTAAATTTCTAAAGGATCAATTAACACTTTTTTTCCATGTTTGGAGTTAGCGATTGATATATGCTCTCCCCTTGCATCGTATAGTGAGCGTGGGGATCAAAAATCATAGCTAACTCAAGTCTAGTCCAATCTACCTAGGAGGTGTTATTTTTGCACATATGCTCTCCCCTTGTGCTACGTGTGAGCCTAGAGATCAGAAACACCTAACACTTCCTTCCCTTTAAGAGACCTACCTAGGATTTCATCACCCAAAAGATGATATCAACCATGTGTTACAAGTAGGATATATAAAGAGGAGAGAACTAAAGTTGTACCCCAATACAATCACGTCATGTCTAGCGAAGCATCAATACTAGGGTGATTCCTAGTTAAAATGTGCAGGGTTGGTCCGAGTTTCCAATACCTTATTGGGGAACCTGATCCACACTTGTGATGTGCTGGTGTTCACAGTTGCATCTCACACACCCTCTTGGTGGATTGACTCACGAGATAGCTTGTATAGCCTAGTTTAAGATCCGTGTTTTAGCCGCGGCTTGGTGTAGTACAGGGATTGCAGAAGGAACCATGAAATCTACTCACCACATACTCCCTTAGGTTGAGATAGAAATCCTCATGGTGAACTACGATAGTTCTTGAGGAGAGAAAGAAGGTGAGCCTATGGCGTTTGTTGACAACCCTGTGCCATTAGATCTCTAGCTATCCACCTTTGCGAGATAGGGTGCTTCCACCCGACTTCATGGAGTATTAACCCCTCGAGGTGGTGGGCCTACATCAAGTTTGTAAACCCTTGATACTAATTCTAGGATTGTGTTGCTTGGCATGTATTTTTGTGCAATACCAGTGCATGTCTTAAGTTTGAGTTAGTCTTTGCCCATTTTTTGCTTGTTTGTTATTTTTGGTCCTTTTCCATAGTCCATCCATTCCATAAGGGTGAATCCACTTCTTACAGAGGTGAATTTTCACTGTGGATGGGTGATCCTACCCCGAGAGGGGTGAATCCATGTCTCTGTCTAATCCAGTCAATCAGCCCTGATAGGCAAGTTTTCTTCTCCCAGAGGTGAAACTTCTTGTCTCATCCCTTGGGCAATCCCACTCCCTAAAGGGAAAAATCTGCTCTAGTAATCCATACATCTTTGTCTTCCTTTGGGCAATCCCACTTCCTCTAGAAGTGATCACGCATCTGCACTTCTGATAGTTAGGTGAACATGCCTCTTACAAAGGTGATTTTTTGTGCCAATTCATACAATCCCTATCCGTACATTTCAAGACATAGGCAATCCTACTTTCTTAATAGGTGAATCTAAGTCTGAGTCTGTACAATCCCCATCCATACTTTTGAGAAATAGGTGATCTCGAGTTCTAGATAGATATTTCCATATTATGTCCATATGTCTGAAGAGAGAGATGATCTTGAATCCTAAATAGGTGATCCTACATTCTAGTTCGTACATCCTCTGTCGTAGGTGAATCTATTACCCATTTGGGCAATCCCACAATCTGATTTGTACATCCGAAGATTTAGGCGAACCTACAAACTCTAGATAGGCAAACTAGCTATACGTAGGGGCGAACGTTCGAAATATTAGATAGGCAAACCTGCGATCCAAAGAGGCAAATTTTCTACTCATGGGGGTGAATCCACTTTCTATACCAAAAATAAAGTGTGAATTATCCATTTGACCATTGAAATCCTATTGCATTCTGAGTCTATTCCTGTGATCAAATTTTTTTATCATCATCTGATTTCTTGTAATTACCATTTTTGTGCATTTGCATTTTCCAAAAGTCATTCGATCATTGACTTAATCACATATCTTCATCTTAGGGAATCCTTAGATAGCATATCAATCGTCGATCAATCAATATGAATCCCCTAGGCATCAATTTAGGATCTTTTATCCAATTGGGTTAGTTAACTAACCCTAATTGTTATCATCCATACTCAAGAGTTTCATACCTGCCGAATTTCTAATCCTTTACAGCCTTATCAATCTACTTCCATCTAGAGGTTGATTTTTGTTGTAATCATCCTATTTATCATTCAACCCAATTATCATCATCCTACATCATCATTCAATCCAATCCAATCCTATCCAATCGACAATGCATAATCAACCTATCGATCATCCAATCAATTAATCCATCATCTTAGCAATCCTTTAATTAATCATCTAGGTCATCATCACTTAGGTGCATCTTAGAGCTTCACATTATTGTCATCTCCTGGTCATCCACCTTTTCATGCCCATCACATGATCACAGGAAAATAAACTCATGGAGTTGCAATAGTCCCAAACCGATCAACCTCAGTATCCCCCTAATCAACCTACTAATGGGGGATCACAACAGTCTAGTGTTTTCGATCAAGATTCAGGAACTGAGGGTATGGTAAACCAACATGAGTTAAACATGAATGAATACCTTAGCAATCCCACTAACGCCCAAATGACTGATCACCTCCTTACCAAGCGTGGAGATAAGATCCTCGCTATGCTACTTATGAGAGGTACTCGACCCCCTGGGTTTGACATGTCACAATTCGTTAGCACCGTACCTTCTCAACCACAAGATCCTCAAAGTTCTCAAGCTAATCAAGGACCATCCATCCCTTAAGTGTCACAAGTTCCTCAAGTTACCCCACAAGACACATGATACAAGACACATGGTATCAACCTGGATTCAAAAATTATGTATGTTATCACATCCCAATTTCAATCATGGGTGCAACACCTAAAGCTAACAATCTACAAGGCCCTAGTAATCTACAAGGTCCTAGTAACCCGCAAGGTCCTACCCCCACACTATCTGCACCACCTCAAATCAATCCAACCACTCATCTATGAACACTGGGGGCAATACATCTAATCCTTTTGTTGTTGTGCCTCCTCATATACCACTCATCTACACACATCTGTTAAACCTACCACCACCACCATTTAATCCCAATAATTCTAACCTGCAACCATCATCTTATCATCAACCCCACTCACCATCTCAACAACAACCTTCAGTCAATCCACATCCCCCATCTCAACCTCCACAACAACCACAAATCAATCCACAACCTCAACAACAATCACAAATCAATCTAAAATCACAACAACCACCTTACCAAAAACTACAACAACAACCACAAATCACTTCACAACCACATCAACCCCCTTCACAACCCTGCAACACAATATCAATACCAATCAAATCCCCCACCTCATTATTTCTAGCCTTGCTACCACCAACCGCCTCCATAGAACACCTATTATCAGCCCCCTCCTCCACCAGGCACACCTAGACCAAAACCTACCACATCCAACACCAATCCTAATTATTATTATAACCAATAATTCCAACAACATCCACCTTACATTAATCCCCAACAACCCATGCAAAACACTTCCTAGCATCAGCCTAATCCACAACCACCTCCATACATCTCCCAACAACAACCTACATACGGTTATCAATCCAATCCATCCTATCACCAATAGGTATCATCCCAGCAATAGGGTGCCTCTTCATCCTACTATCAAGCACCACCATCACAACAAATTTACACCAATCCACAACCCACTTACACTGACCAATATCAATAATTTCCTTTATATCCTCCATTGTTATATGATCAATTCCTTTTGCCACCACCACCTTCATATAACCAATACGCTCCCTATGATCAATCCAATCAAATAGGTCATCCCCCATCTACACCAATCAATAAAGAATGGGATGACATGAAAGCTACCCCAAAAGACTTGAAAGTTGACACCTCGAATAAGTCATTTTAAATTTGAGGACATTTGTCCCTATTTGTTTGATTCGTCAATTTCCACAACTCCTTTCTGAAGCACTTTGAAATTTCTAAATTCGACAAGTATAAGGGAAGGGGAGATCCCCGAGATCACGTATAGGAGTTATACATGCATTTTCAGGAGGTTTTATACAATGATAACTATCTCCTTCAACTATTCCCTCGAAGCTTAACAAGACAAGCTCTAGATTAGTTCTTGCACCTTCCACAAGGATCAATCTCCACCTTTGTTTATTTATCAGAGAAGTTTTTCATACACTTCACTTTCAATCTAGAGAAGGACATAGACACTATGGATCTCTTGAAAGATAAACAACATGATGGAGAGACATTTGCTAACTACCTACAAAGGTGGTGAGCTCTACCTAGTTGACTTAAATGAATTCTTCCTGAGAAGGAGTTAGTAGGCATCTTTGTTGCAAACTCCCATCCTGAGCTAGCCCATAACCTATGTATCCATTGTGTCACTACTTTTGCAAAGGTAATTGAGAAAGGTGCCACCGTTGAAAAGGCTCTCATTGCTAAAGGGCTTATTAAAATCTTCAAGGATGATAAGGACAAGCAATCTAGGGATAAGTCACGCTACTAGAACAGGAATAAGAATGTTGTTAATGATGGTGTCACTGACACTAAGCATATCCAAGTAGCTAATACCTCTCAAGGGCAACAAAATTCCTCACAACTGCCACTAGTTACCAATGTTATATCTATGCCCCAAGGTACACTACGTCCTCCTCCCCAATCCAATCAATCTAATCAAGGGAACACCAAACATACATTCACCCCTTTAGGAAAATCATTGGATGCAGTCTTCAAGAGGCTAGTTCAAGATAATGTGGTTACCTATCCTGTCACCAAACCTTTTGATGAGTCAAAGCTAAAACCTAATTGGTATAAGGAGAATGAGTAAAATGATTACCATAGGATCATAGGTCATTCCATGAATAAGTGTCAAGGTCTTAAGGGATATATCCATGATCTTATTGATCAAGGAGATATTCTAGTTGATGGAAGTCAATCAACTTCATCTAATGCTCAATTACAAATATTCCAAAATCCCTTCCCCAAGCACAATCAAGGTCCTATCACATCTAACACCAACACTGGGTCTAATAATAACAATCGAAAGAATAGCACAAACAATATCAATTATAACAAGATGCCATATAATTATGACAATATTGTTACATGCATTAACCAAGTAGACCCACGTGTTTCCATGATCTGAGTAAAAGGTAAAGACCCTCAATGTGTTGTGACTACCTGAAGAACCCACATATCTATTCTAGGACCTTGTACTTCATCCCAACCATCACATTTAAGCTCACAGTATAATATCCTTGACCATCTTGGATTTCCTAAGGTCTTCCCCAATGCATTAAGATATCCTCACTAAAGCTTTACAAGACACTCATGTACCAAATGATATAGATCCCACTCAATTTCAAGCTCTTGTGGGACATTTATCATCCACCTATTAGTTGGGCTTCAACAAAAATGATATGCCACTCATTGATCCTTCTCATAACACTTCCCTTTACATTGAAGTCCTCATCACCAGGCATAAAGTTAAGAGGGTCTTGGTAGATAATGGCTCTACCCTTAATTTGTGCACTTTGAAATTCATTAAACAAGTGGGGTACACTCACGCTGACTTGGAAAATCAGGTGAACACAATTAAAGCCTATGATAATGCATAAAGAGATTCAAAGGGTATCACCTACCTCCCTAATTAGGTTCGTTTAGTTGTGCAATATACTACTTATCACGTCCTTGATCTAGACTTACCATACAACCTTATCTTTGGCTTCCCATGGCTTCATGCCATGAAATCCATCTTATCCACTTACCATCAATGTCTAAAAATCCCACATAATGGGGTTGAAATTACTATCCATGCTAATCCCTAACCTTTTGAGTATTATCATGCTCTTGAGGCATATTTTCCGCATTCACACCATTGTTCGAGAATCAAAGTAGGGACTCCTTAGACATCACCCTCCATTCCATCACTCCATTCATATTCTCTCCACATGATCCATATCCTCCTACCCATACCATTTCTATTAGAAGCACTTTGGATGCCAAAGTAAAAATGCATAAATCCAAACATCCACATGAATTTAAATGTCCACATGTCCTATCAAAGAGACATGATACAAAAAAGAAAAATCCAATCCAAAATTCAAATCAATCCTAAAGGCTACAAAGGCCCACAAAAGCAAAAACCAAAACCATGTGGATCCAAAAAAAAGAAAGATGCAATTCCTTCAAATGAAAAATCCATAACAACATCCAAAGTTGCTAATCCAAAAGCTAATTATACACATCCTCCATCTCCCAAATCTATTTTGGTTCCTTATGTCCAAAATTCACTATCCCAACTCCTCCATTATCCCCGCATTCTCCATCCATTAATCCTCCTATCGTTTCACATCCCCTACCATATGTTCCAATATTGATATTGAAAACATTCTCCCATCACACATCCACCCCATCCTTCCATCCATGCACTTTACAACACCCCATCCATTATCCCACATATCTCCCTCATCAAATCCCTTTAATCCATTCTCTTGCATAATTTGTTTATCCTAATAAGGTTGTACCAACTTCTAGTGACCACTTCAAGCATGGGCTCTTATTATCTCATATGGAACTTGATTCTTGAGTCCTTCAACTATCCCCTTATCACATATATTCCAAATATATTTATCCACATCCCTATCCTCATCTATCTCCATCCACACACTTTCCAAAAAATCCAAAAAAGTAAAAAAGTAACCAAAAAAAAAAGTAAAGCAAAGAAAATAAAATTGTCCAATGGTGAAAACTTGGCAAACAAGCGCCTTGGATAAGTACCATGATGAAAACCTGGAAAATAGGTATCATGTGTAAATCCCCCATCTATTTTACTTCCACACTTGGGGGAAACTTCATCCCCTTCCTCCATCTCCTCCATCCAATCTATGCACCTAACCTACCTATCATATCCTATTTATCCTAATCCCTCCATCCTCCTTGTGATCTTGATAAAGACAAGGGAAACTATCTATACATGCTTTGAACACCTCTTGGCATACATTCCCCTTATCCATGCAATATCATATTCCTTATCTTCCTCATATACCTTTCTTATCCATGCATCCTATCCACATCCATCTACCTTCCTTATCCACCCATTATGCTACATCTCCATTCTTTATTTTTCCATCCTTTTATCTTCCATCCCTCCTACCTCATAATACATGACATATCTATAGTGGGGAATTTCCTTATTACTTTGTGAAATAGTCCTTGGAGACATTATTCATCCACCTTATCATCCCTTCTATCTCCCTATCATTATCTCCACATCCTCCATTAATGAAATCCCTCTTACCATCTCGTCCTCCTATCCATAATCCCTTGTGATTGGTATCTAGCTATAGGCTACTCCCCATGCCATCCAATGCCATTCATATCACTGTCATCACTCCTATCTATTTCCCAAATCTTTCTAATTGCATGTCACTTTTCCTTACTCATCTATCCATCATGCCATCCTCCCAATTCATCTTTTAATGATTTGGATAATTATCCCATTTCTAAGCTTCATGCAATCCACATCCAACATATCAACCATCATATCCATAAGGTTTGTCTTGTGTCATCATATCATCTACATCATTGTATCTACTTATCATGGTCATCTCATCATCCCTTATCCATTGTCTCTTTTATTAAACTGTGTTGCCTCCGTGCTTTCACACAGGCAAGGCTAATCTTTGATCAGCCCCCGATGATTTTGTCCATCCTTTTGGGTCTTCATCATCCTCTTTCCACCTTTATCCATTGTTGTTTTTTGGTCTTTTCATCGAACTATGAGGTATTTTTTCTTTCACGTAGGCAAGGCTAATCTTTGATCAGCTGTTGAGACCCTAGGTTTGTCTTTGAGGTGTGTCTTGGTTTTGCGTCGTGTCCTCAAGTGTGTCCCTCTTCGATTGGTTCCCAAAAACAAAACCCATTGGTACTATGAGATTCAATCCATTTTGAGTATCCTGAGTCATGTCGATCAACTAATCTACCCCCATCCATGGTCTTAATAGGATGTATCCTTCCTCGAATTAGACTGCATCAATCCATCCACCTATTGGTCCTATGGCAAAGGATATTTGAAATTTATTGTGATCTTTTGGTGCTTTAGCATTTTTCTTATCTTTTGAGCTACCTATTACTCCTCTTTAGGTCACCACGATCCATTATATCATGGTGCTCTTTGATTGGTAGACATAGGGGTATATCTTGATTTTTTTGTGTGATCTTGTCTTCTTGGTTGTCCCGCATAGTACCCACCAAGATCCTTGTGGTCTTGTGTTATGTTGGGGCATCCTTTGTGATTGTGGTTATTCTAGTATCAGGCCATGCCAAAGCCCCTGTGACTTTGGGATGTTGGGACAACCTTCATGTTTGTTGTGTTAGTCCTATGCATTGGACACTAA
Organism: Sequoiadendron giganteum; assembly: GCA_007115665.2. NCBI lineage: Eukaryota > Viridiplantae > Streptophyta > Pinopsida > Cupressales > Cupressaceae > Sequoiadendron > Sequoiadendron giganteum. The sequence goes on along the minus strand of CM021104.1, from coordinate 16,328,942 downwards.
TTGGCCTTGGTTCCTCATACCCTGGCATACTGTGTTCTATGCTATAGTAAAATTCAGTTCTCCTAATATGATAGAATGGAATTAGATTTGCATTTCATTCATCCTTCCCATTGCATTGCATTTATCCATATCCATTTTCCCTAGACTATGGTCATTGATTTTTTTTTGTGCAAATGTTATCCCCCCCACCTATTCTTCCTATCATGGTCCCTACATTTTTTGACAGGTGCACTATATCATTCATCATTATTCATTTTTCTTTGCATGTACATTATCATTTAGGTTCATTCCATTGCATCGCATTGTAATTTTTATTAATTTCTTTGTCCATCTCATAATCATTTCATTAGGTTGCATTAACAATTTCATTATCTTTCATAATCATTTCATTATCCATTTCTTTATCATTTCGTTCCATTACATTCTCCATTTCATTTTCATTTCATTAGGTTGCATTATCAATTTCATTATCCATTTCATTGTCATTTTGTTATCCTATAATTTTAAGTTGTTTAGATTAATATAGATTTGTTATTCTAAGCATCTTAATCTGTTGCATTTGCATTCCATTATCATTTTAAGTTGTTTAGATTAATATAGATTTATTATTCTAAGCATCTTAATCTGTTGCATTTTCATTCCATTATCATTTTAAGTTGTTTATATTAATATAGAGTTTTTATTCTAAGCATCTATTTCATCACATTACATTCATATAGTCCATCCATGACATTATACATATTCATATTTCATCCATTATGCATATCATAATCCACATTCGTGTCATATCATGCATTCATAATTGAACATTACAATGCCATCCATGAACATCCACGTCATGCATCAACACTTATCAAAATATCATATGCATTCATAATAAATCATACTCACATTACCACCTACATCACAAATCATTAGTATCAATCCATATCATAAATCATAAACCATAAAGCAACACATCCTGCATCACAAAGTGTTAGGCATAATCTATATCATTTGTATCATACATTTCCTCATACATACATGTCTACCACCATCATAATCACATACATTCATCATAATCATAATCATACATATATGCATCACAAATATCAAAACATCAAATACACATCATACATCTAGCCATCATAATCTATCACATCATATATACATCAAAATATAATGTCCATCACATAGTCCATCATAAAATTCCATAACCATAGTCCATGTAGAGGCCATCAAATAATACATACATGTACAAAAGAGTCAAAATATACAAATAGATATGAGTACATCTAATGCATCATGGTGTCCTGAATCAGAAAGAATAAATGAATCTCTGACTCAATCTATCTAAGAGAATATGTACAAAACAATCGACATCTCATCTCTACATATATATGTATGGTCCATTGGGGAATATGTCAAAATTGGGACCTTGTACCTGTCCCCCATATCCCCCTAACCATTGCTACCTACATCTGACTGCTAGGGTGAGTCTGACACATATCTCCTATCGCGTGATGGATTCTCTCTATAAACACTAAAGCCCCTAGTCTAGGTAGGTCTTGATTGGGATGGTGCAGGCCTCTATGTAACTACCCATATGTATGGTGACACCCTCTGTGCAGGATCAGGCATGACCGTATAGTATGCACCCATCCAGTAACATGCCTTCATCCTCACATTTTCCTCCTCTACTGTCTATACCTGGACCTAGTCCCTCTCCAATCTATACCTATCACACTGCACCTGCAACCTCCCCCTATGCTAATCCCATGCTAGCAGCCTGCGCCTCAGAATGCCCTACTCTCCCCACTGCCTCATATCTCTCTCTCCCTAAAGACTCTGTAGTTGTGCCTCTGCCTGCTTTGCCTACCTCACCGTAGCACCTCGCTCTCTTTGCATGGCCTCAAATATTCCATGTGCTCTCTCTAGCTACTGCACTACCAGATCCACTATCTTTGATGCCTCATCTCTCTCCCCCAATGCTCCCTTCAATAAACCTTGGAGTCTCTCTACCTCCTGGTGCAACCCATCTATCTTTATCACTACTCTATCATTTTCTCCTCCCTCTCTTCCTCATAACCTATCCACCTCTGCCTACAATCTCTCCCTCTCCACATCAAACTACCTCAACCTGTGCTATAAAATTCCAATACATGCCTTTGCACCTGTCGATCTAACGGTTGGATCCTCCATGGGTGGTGCTTGGTACACCACTAATGCTCTCTCTGCTACCTTTGGAACCTCTACCTCCATCTCCACTCTCCCCTCCTACACAATGCCCTGCTCCTCCATCTACCCATCTAATCTCCTCCTCTTGGGCCTCACATCCACCTTCTCCTCCTCTTCACTGAATCCCACCATTGGTTCAATTGACTGTATCATTGTAATCCTCACCGGAAGTCTCCCTTGCCACCATGATACATGCGTCAATATCTATCTCCTTCCCCTGGTAAGGAAGGTTAGTAGTCCCGAATATGGTTGATAGGCTCTGCTCCAACGACCTTCTAGCCACTCTGCTCACCAAGCAACCTCTCATCAGTAGCCATGGTATCCTTCAAACATCCTCTAATGTCACTGTCATCTCCCCAGAAAGGAGGAGAAAAGTACATGTCTCTAAGCTCCACCTCTCCATTAGTGCAGTCAACAGTAGTCTATGCACTTGAATAATTGGGAATGCTACCATATCTGGTAGTCCCACTCAATCCAAGGCCTCATGGTCTACTGGTGTGAAGCCATTAGTGGGGAGAATGACTGAGTGCCTCTCCCGTGTCCGTAGTGTGTCTATACTCTACATCTTTCTAGTCATCTATTAGATATTTCTCTATCATTTTCTTCTAGTCCCCATCTTTCTTCATATCCCTGTTTATGTGAATTCGCCTTTGTAGGAAGTGAATTCACCCCTTCCCTCTAGTTTGTGCATTTGTCTATCGACTTAGTACATTTGTCTCTTTCTTCACTCTTGTTGACTTCACCTTTTTCCTTGGTGGGTTCGCCCATTCCTTTCCCTGGGCGTGGGTTCACCCCTTTCCCCTAGCGGTGAATTTGTATTCACCCCTGTAACCCTTTTTCTCATCAGGCGATATCACTTTTTCCTTTTTCACCTTTGGGCGAATGTGCTTCCACCCTTTCCATGGGTGTGCGACATCGCATTCGCCTCTTCCCTTCCCCCCTGTCGAGCGAGGGTGGCCTCGCCTTTTCCCTTGAGGGGCACTCTCACAATCACCCCTCTAGTCATGTGTCTTCCCTTATGGCGTAACACATATTCCCCTTCCCTTTTTAGGAAATTTCACAATCACCTTTGTCCTCGCACAACAACCCCTTCGAATGTACGTTCACTCATCCTACGCCACCCATTCACATTTTGGACTACAAAGGATAATGTGCTTTGTTGGAAGGGTGAATCCGTCCTTCCGTGGTGCTCCCATTTGTTCCTAGCCTACCCACCCATCCCAAAAATCATAAACATGTGCGCAAATTAAAAATGGAAATGACAACGTTAGGTTTTGAGGCCTACCTATCAAGGCATGACTCATTTTGTTTGGAGTCAATGATTTATGTTATTCTATGAGGATGGCTAAATCTATACAATCCATGTGTAAGATTTTGACATCCTACACTTGCAAGTACCTCCACCTCACCTCCTCATTTCCATCTCATCCTATCCTCTCCACCTAAGCCTCCACATGTCATCATGAGATGGGTTGATATGTCTCAAGACATCTCAAACCTTAATATTTTTACCTAGGATTAATCTTTGCCAGCCATCCTTTTGGAGGATTTTTCGCTAAAAGCAATGAAAATTACTTCATTTTCAACATTCAATACTTAGGAAAATTTCAAGCACTCAAGCCATCTTGCTACCTACATTGTTGTAGCACCATTTTGAGCCACCATATTGCATATAATCCATCCACAAACACCACCATTGCACTCACCATCAAAATCTCCATCATTTTCATATAGTTTTAAGCCATTCTATCAAGCAAAGGAGCACACATATCTTCATTAAACCAAGAGAAACCAAGGAGTCAATCTAGGCAAGGTAAATTATTTATTTTTTCTTGTATTTTGTTTAGATTCAACTAGGCCAATCTTGAGGTGTCTTGTTTTTTCCTTTTATTGCATTTAATTTTGTTTATTTTGTATTTTTAAACTAGGAATTTGCTTGCATACATTTCTACAATATGATACAAAGCCATCTTGCTACCTTCATTGTTGCAGCACCATTTTGAGCCACCATATTGCATCTTGTGTTTTACTTTTATTAAGCTTCCTAATATACCTACTCAATGTCACCATGATCCATCATATAATAGTGTGCTTTAATTGGTAGAACTAGGGGCATCTCTTGGTTTCCAGTGTTATCGTGTTTTCTTGGTTGTCGTATGTATTACCCACCAAGATCATTGTGGTCTTGTGCTACGTTGGGGAATCCTTTGTGCTTGTGGTTTTCCAACATTGGCCCTATGAAAGCCCCTTGTGACTTTGGGATGTTGGACTAACCTTTTTGTTTGTTACGTCAGTCCCATGCATGTGATACAAAGTCACCTTGGTTCCTCATACCCTAGTGCATAGTATCTCATGCTATATCAAATTAAGTGATCATTACATGGAATTTTTTATACGACGCTCCTAATTCATCTTCCCATCCACTCACCCTACATATTTCTCATCCATTCATCCTTTATCACTTCCCCTCATCTATCTATCCTATCTGTTTTCATCCCCCCACTTCCTCCATCCTCATCATTTTATCATCTCTTCAATCTTCTTAGGATAATATAGATTTATTATTCTAATCATATTTCATCCATCCTAATCATTTTATCATTTCTTCAATCTTCTTAGGATAATATATATTTGTTATTATAAGAATCTTTTCTTCCATAATTTTCATTCATTTCAAAAATCTCACATCTTAATCCATCCCTCATTCATTCGATCTAGCACAAAGCATCTAATCATATCTTTGATCTTGTTCCTCGCCTTGCTACAACAATTTCATCATCATCATTACTAGGATGTATCCTTTCCCATCCTTGTGTTGTTTTGGGATATATTGTTCCCTCATCAATAACGCTCCATCCATCATCAATCCCTCTTGGCTTGTAGCTTTACTAGGGCAAAACCATATTTATTCTTGAATCCATTTGTGCTTGCTTTCTTATCATCTTCTCCTTTAATTATCTTTTACTTATCCCATCCCATATTCTACCCACCATTTTTCATCATCTTCCCCATCTACCCTTACATCATCTCATCCATTTCGCCAGCACACTCATGTTCTCTTGAACCCACATGTTCTCTCAAGGGGGCATCCTCAATTTCCAGTCTTCATCTTTGAACACTCTCATCATATTTCTTCCTAGTCACTCTTTTGAATGACTAAGGAATCGTCACAATCTAACCATATTCTTCCTAGTGCTATCTTTCAATCTTCTTTGCAATGATGCTACTTCGTAACACCATCTCAAAGAGGGGAAAAATGCAAACACCTAAATTTGGCCACTTACGTTTGATCAAATCTATCTCATTTCATCTAAATATCCTCTTATCCACGTTAATTAAATAATATTGCTATTATTTAATTAATACCCCTAAAATCCTCTAAATCCCTAAGGTATTTAATTAATCAATTAAATACTTTATCCCCCTTTATCATTCTCCCCTAAATTAAATAAATATATCAATTTATTTAATTTAGTTGTCAAACCTTATAGGGATTATAATTAAATATCTAATTCCCTCACCCCTTTCTCTCTCCTCCCATCACATCCTTCATAATCTACACCTAATCCTAATCCTAATCCCCATCTAACCCACCCACTAAACATTTGCACACACTTAATCCATGATTAAGTGGGTCAACCCTCCCCATCACATCAAGCACATGGGATTTGTACCCTCAAGGGTACAATCTCCCTGTCAAGCCTTCCCCTTGTGCCACTTGGCACAATATTGTGACTTGAGAGATCCCAACCATCAACCATTGATCTCCATCAACTAATCTTGGCCATTCATCCATTATCCTTCAATCCTATTTATCCCAACACTTATCCATTTTTCATCTCTCCCATCCATTTTTCACTAGAGCACCATAAAGCTGCCAAAATCTTGAGTGAGTACACATCCATATCGCACATCATGGAAAAATCTACAAAACAAGAAGCTTCCTATGTTAGTTTGAGCTCCTTATAACCCAATGTTGAGTGTTTTGCTTGTTTTTAGTCTTTTGCTTGATTTTCTTGAATTTTAGTAGATTAAAAACACCTGCACACAATGTAAAAGAGTAATTTAATGTTAGCTTCATTTGATATTAATTAACTTATGGAATGGAGAATAGGTGAGAATCTTTGCTAGAGAAAGGATGTGAATTTTTACAGGAGCTTGTGCAAGAAATATTGTGATAGATGTATTTTTTAGGCTTTCATAAGGATTATCTTGGGGAGGGTAATGTTGGGGTTAGTTCTATGGCCCCATGTGATTCCCTTGGGGGTTTGGGGAGAAAAAGGGTATTTTTAGGCTGTTGGTCCCTAAATAACGGTCTAATATTTTTTGTGATTCTTCTCATTCCAAGTTCAACCATCTCATTTACAATATTAGCAAAGGTGGAGAGGGATGTTACTCTAGATTCTTGATATATTCATGGATAAATCAATGGATAGGCTAAGTTCCACTTTAGTTAGAATATTTTTTTGGAATCAATCAAAATATTGACATGTTAGAAGATAGAAAACTAATAGATGGAAGCATATGGGTCATTTGCATGTTACAATGCTCCCTAAAAGTTTGTTGATTTTCATGTTTTCTGTATACATCTAAAAATGGTCACAGTTAATCAAACCTATTAATTAATTAATATTATGAAAATTCATCTACATATAAATAAATTTAATTATTTATTTATATTGTTCATTTTTCTAATTCTTCTAATTTAATTAAATAAATAAGTTTATTTAATTATGGCTATCTTCCTCTTAATTAAATTAAATAAATTTCATTATTTATTTATATTAATTATCATGATTCTAAAATTGAATTTTCAAATTATGGAATATTCTTCTAATTCATTCTTCACTTTACATTTAAATTAAATATTGTAAAATATTTAATATCTTTTTCATATCACATAATTAAATATTGTAAATATTTAATTATCCACCTTTTTCGCCTCTCACATTGTTAAATATTAATTATTTAATTATGGAAGCTTCTAAAATCCAAGTCACATGTAATTACATAAATTTATTTATTTAATTAGGATTTATCCTCAACTTTCAACCAATTTTCATAAATGAAATGACAAGTGACATGTTTGTCTCCATTTTTGAATGAGGATGGTTTTGTGGGTTGAAAACATTCTCCATCTTTCTCTCAACCTTCCATCTTTCTCTCAACTTCCAGAATCTCTCACCGTTCATCTTGACAGGTTTGAATTTGACCGTTGATCTTTTCCAACTATATTCTTTCCTCCAAAAATCTATAAATACAACCCTTTTGTGAGTAGATTTCATCCTAGGTTTTGTGAATTTAGCGCAGTTACTATAGTTGCATTCAAATCAGCATTTTAGCATTTCAAGTTCATAACATAGCATTTTAGTTTCATATCATAGTTTCAATCATTTAGCAATGGACATGTATTGTTGCATAATCTCATTCTCCTAAGTTGTCATTCCAACAAGTTGTTGCTTACACCAATTGAGAACTAGTAACTTGCATCGAATCCTTGGAGATAGAGGACAATGGAATGCTTTTGAAGGACCTGTTGTTATTTAAAGTTTGTTTTATCTTTTTAATTAGTTTCCTTTGATTTAATGTTTCATTGGTTTGTTGGTTTATCATTTTAATTAGTCCACATATTCACACACACATTTTTGGTGCCCACCATGGGGCCTTGCCCCATTTTTAATCCTTTTATTGCATATTTTCTGAGACAGACTGGAGCTATGGTTTAGCACATATGAGCCATGATTTAGTGCATACGAGCTGTGTTTTGGCACATATGAGAACTGTTTTAGCACATTGACAACATGTTTTAGCACATTTGCTAGTTATTTTAGCGCATTTACTAAATGTTTTGGCACATCGCTGATTTTTCCTTTAGCGCATCTTTTAACTATTTTAGTGCATTTAACAGTTCATTTAACACATACAGGGAGTGTAAAAATAAATCCTGATTCCGACGCCATCCGCAAACATAGATTTTTATTTTTCTTCCTTAAGTAAGAATGAAGCAATCCTAGGATAGACACTTAAATGTGGAACTAATCAATCCTAGGATAGTCACCAAACATTATTTTATTTTGGTTAAAATGAATCCAATGCTTGTTGTGGAGCAACATCTTCACTTAGTGTAGAAAATTGTCATTTGGATTTAAAACTGAACCACTTGTTTGTTGTGATTGTTGGGTAATAGGTTTATGTTCTCCCCTTTACTAGGTGACCAAAACACCAGACTTACCTTTTTCATTTCTTGCATTTCATGTTTTATTACATCCTTTAGAAGGCCCATCGTAGTGGAAAAAGTACTCACCCTACGAGAATGACCTAAGTGGGAACAACCAAAGCCAGGTTTTCTGACCCACTCTAATCAAAAGTGAATTTTGGGGAAACCCATATTCAACAGAAGTGAGCAAGATAACCATCTCCAAAATCTTTGTTCTAAATATTGGGAGGTCTCCTGAGGGAGTTTATCTATTGCCATGCTGAACGAATACCGTTACTACGAACCATAGTGTAGAAAGCCAACCATATTAGTATCCAAACATCATAATAATCATAGTGCAAGGGGAGGGAAGAATCTACCCCCAAGACACTCACCATATAATTTCCATAGATTGTTTGCTCAAGGGATCAAGAAATATAACCTTGAGTATGCACCTGGAAAATAAAAAAACACAGGAACCCTTTAGGGGGTGACACGACTGTGTGATTCGACACAAATTTAAGATGTGGGTTGTGGTTGCTATGATGACCTTTTTGACAAATTAGAGTGAGTCTGTCTGATGTTCCTATTTTGTTGAATACCCATGAAAATCTCAAGAACATACACTCTTTGTTTAGATTTTAAGATTTGCAAACAACTGTTTTCTACTATATGCCATGTTTTTCCAAATTTAAATCAGACAAAGATCATCCAAAAAAAAAACATCAAACTGTCAAAACATGTTTGTCTCAGTGTAGTAATTGGATAGTTTAGCACATCCATGGTCTGTTTTAGCGCATTTTTGCTCTGTTTCAGCGCATTTATGCTCTATTTTAGTGTATTTGTGCTCTGTTTCAGTGCATTTATGCTCTATTTTAGCGCATTTGTGCTCTGTTTCAGCGCATTCATGCTCTATTTTAGCACATCTATGCTCTGTTTCAGTGCATTCATTCTTTGTTTTAGCGCATATGTGCTCTATTTTAGCGCATACTTTTAGTAGTCCAGTGCATATATTGGATAGTTTAGTGCATCTGCTAAATTTTTTAGCGCATTTATATTCTGAAACTGGGTAAATTTCTGACACCCGAAAAATCTATCATTTAGTCCAGTCTTTTTCTATGCTTAGGGTCTGGAAGTCTCCAAATTTTGCTAAAAAGTCCCTAGAGAAGAAGATTAAGAAGCCAAAAAAGTCTCTCAGTTATAAAAAATCTATTGAAAAAGAGAAATTTTTTATACCAATGTCGGAAAGTTTTGCTTGAACACATAACTTTTATTCATCGATATCATGACTTTGTTAGAGGTTTTACTAACGATTTTGCCTTAGAACCATTATATTCATGAGCTTTCTTTCAAAGAAGAGCTCTTTCTCAAAGGCATAATCACAGTCAGCCTATTCTTTCCTCTTTTATCCCCCAACCAACAATTTTGTACTCTACTCGTCCCAATCATGTTTTGCAATAGATAGCTTAAGAACATTAGGCATTTATCAAAAATCCTTTTTTTTACAAAAACTACGATCAAACCTCCCAAAGTGAAACATCATTTTTATTTTTGATTTTTGGTTTAATTCCCACAACATGATCTTCATCCTTTCAACTGGGGAATCATGAGCTAAAGATTAGAAATTTCACAAGTCATATCAATAGAATCGTTGTTCTATTCCGAATTGGATATCCATTAAAATTACATTATTTCATCTTTTGATCAAGGTTAGTAGAAATCAGGTAAAAGCTTATGCCTATTGTCACAAGATCTCAAAAGCACATAGAAGGAGATGAAAGGGAAAGTACATTAAGCAACATGGGTGATAAAAGCAATAATAGTGATAGGGAAGAAAATCCTTTTCACAAAATTCGCACTGGCGATAATTCTAATACTGATGAGATAACAGAAGAACAACTTCAAGAAGCAGAATAGGATCCTCAATTCCATACTCTCATGGAGAGAGTTTTGGAATGAAACAAGGAAAGATATTTCCTTTAATTAGCTAATCAAGGAGCTAAGTTACCTACTGATTTCGACATGGAAGGGATTAGAGAGGATCCTGAAGCCCCCCTTAATGATTTTTGTGCTCTTACTCAACAGATAAAAGAATTGCAAGGGAAAATAAAACAAATTCAAGGGGGTACAACAAAGAAATATGTTTTGGAGGATATTTTCCCATATCCATTTGATAGGAGTCTTAGCATGATTCCTTTTCCAAAATATTGCGAAATCCCAAAGTTTGATAGGTATAATGGGAAAACGGATCCCAGTGATCATGTGAGGGATTTCCAAAATATGAGCTTAGAATTCGCTCATGAAGGTACCTACCTAATGCGATTGTTTCCACGAAGTCTGGGTGGACAATCCATGGAGTGGCTTTCCAAGATCACTCCCTCCATCAGAACATTTGAGGATTTAATAAATAACTTCATATCACAATACTCCTATAATATAAAACACAAGCTAACCATTCTTGATTTATGTAGAGTAAAACAAAATATTGGGGAATCCTTCACCACATTCTTACAAAGGTGGAGAAGGTTGTTTGCAAGATATTCCTATCCTGTTCCTAAAAAGGAAAAGATGGAGATCTTTATCGATATTCTGAATCAAGAGATGAGTTACAGGCTAAATCTCCATTTTCCTCAATCATTTGAAAAATTGATTGAAAATGAAATTAACATTGAAGGTTCCTTGGTTAAGTGTGGAGTTTTAAAGCCTGATAAAGAAAGTCCAAATTCATACAACAACAAAAAACAAATAGCAACAATAACGACAAGTCACGATTTTGGACTCGAAATAAAAATGTTGTGAATGATGGGGTAGTAGATGCTAATGACGCGAATGTGAAGCCTACTGTTATTAATGTATCAGGTGTCCAACATACCAATAATATTGTTAATTCTAGTAACCAAAGAAATAATTCCAACCAAGGAAATGTGATTAATAATCACGGTAACAATCTTGGCAATAATCAAAATTCAAATGCACCCAAATCTCAATTTTTCTTGAATAGATGAAGTTTTACTCCCTTGGGCAAGTCTTTGGAATCAATACTTAAAGAAAGTTTTTGAATCAAAACATGATCACATTGCCACCACAAAGAGATTATGAGCCTCAAGTTAAACCACCATTTTGGAATGACTCACACTTTTGCGATTATCATAGATGCAAAGGTCACAGAACAAGTAATTGCCAAGGGTTAAAGAATATTGTTGAAGATTTGATTGATAACCGTACCATAATAGTTGAGGGACATAATGCCAATGATGATCATCAGGCATTCAAGGATCCTCTCCCTAATTATCAAAAAGGGGAATCTTCGGTTGACAAACGTAAGAATGTGAATCATGTATATGACACCATCATCAATCATATTTATACTGATGATCAACAAGTCAATGCTATCAAAATCAAAGGAAAGCAAGAATATCGAGAGGTTAATGCTACCAAAAGGGGACAGGCCAAAATCATCATAAAGGGAAGTTCATCTAAGGTGGTGATTCCCTCTCCAAGTCAATACAATTTGGTCAATCAACTACGAAAAACATCAGCCCAAATTTTTATCTTGGAGCTACTCAAAATATCACTAGCCCATAAGGACATTCTAGAAAAGACACTCATTGACACAACTGTGTCTCCTGATCTGGATATCAATGAATTTCAAGCCATGGTGGGACACTTGTACTCACCCACATGTTTTTCCTTTACTAAAAAGGATGGCTCCTCCATGACCCATCCCCATAATTCATCGCTTTATCTAGAGGTCATGGTTCATAAAGCTCGAATTAGACATGTTCTAATAGATGGGGGAGCGAGATTAAACATTTGTACTTTAAAATTGGTCCTTGCTTTGGGATATTCAAAAGAATCCATAGATCCACGAAGGAAAACTACAATCAAAGCATACGATGATGAGGAAAGGGCTTCCAAAGGCCTCATCATGCTACCAATCAGAGTGGGACTTGTTGTGAAGAATACATTTTGCCAGGTTCTAGATCGGGATTTATCCTATAACATACTCTTGGGTCATCCATGGATCGATGACATGCAAGAAGTTTCATCTACATATCATCAATGTTTAAATTTTCCATATGACAAACAAGAAGTAAAAATACCAGCGGACCATATTAATACTCAAACGTTTTCTAACCTTAGAGCAGCTCAGGATACATTTGTCTCACATAATAGAGAACCTTTGGCAATCTCTACTTCTAAACATGGTGAACAAGCAGGGGAAATGATAAATAATTTTGGCACCAAGATAAAATTGAAAGATGATGGGGTGGGAGATTATTCCTTATGTCTCTCTAATTTACCCATGTCTCCAAGATCTCATGGTCAACCATCAACATCCATACAACAGGCTACACTAGCTTCAACATCAGGCACATAGGCTTCGGTTCCCATCACCAGGTTTGATGGAATACTTATCAAGATAGATACTCAAGAAAATGAAACAAAAGACAGGTCTATCCTTGATTGGCTTTATAAAGATGAAGATAAATTAGTACAACATGTCAAGTAACCCACTGAGCAATATGGAAAGGGTTATGCAATAATGCAACAAATGGGTTATGAAGCAAATGGCCCTATAGGAAAAAGAAAAGAAGGTATTTTTGAACCTATTCGACTAAAAACAATGCACCCTAGAGATAAAATTGGGTTAGGATATGGTGAAGATACAAAAGAGGAAATAGTACAAAGATAATCCAATGAGGAGTTAGCTGCAATAGTTCTTACAATACAAGAGAACAATTCTAACACTGACTCCAATGAGCATGAATGGGACACCATTTTTTATAATAAATTTTGGAGGGACAAACAGGTAGATATTGTACAAAATATGTACCCATGCTTACACAAGGGGAAAGCTCAAGGCCTCCACTTGATTACGTCCTACAAAGCGATCATGACTCAAGTGATGATGATTTGATTCAAAATGATACATATAATTGACAGGAGGATACCATCATAGATCTCCCCCATAGCGAAAACGATAATAGTATCATGACCTTAATCGATAGTGACCTTACCCAACCTGATGATCCATTTACCTTAAAGTCCATCTCGAACTCATTGATTGGGAACAAATTGCACCAATTGATATCCCAACTTTTCTCGATGATGAAACCATTGTAAATTTTCTTTGTTCATCCAAACTAGAAACAGGTTCCACTAGGGAATCACAAGATCAAAGTTTCAAACAGGAAAGTGCCAAGTTTCTCAGCTACAAAATTAACAATATAAAAGAAAGATCTAATGGTGAAAACCTAATGAAGGCAATATTAGATCATGAAAAGAGAATAATAAAGAGTGTATCCGATAGTGAAATCCTTTCAAAGGCACTAGAGGATGGGAAAATTGAAACTCTTCCTGAGCACTATTAGGAAAGGTCTTCTATTCTAATAGAACCAATGGAGGCACTCAATATAGGTACTATGGAACAACCCAAAGTCTTTCAACTTGTTGCATCCCTAACAGAAGAGGAAATACCAAGATTTACATAATTTATTGAGAATAACCAAATCAATTTTGCATGGTCATACGTAGATATGCCTGGATTAGATCCAAATATCATCATGCATCATTTATCCATCAATCCGGGGGAAAAACTTGTGAAGCAAAAACTCAAAAAAATGCACCCACATGTTGCATTACTAGTCAAAGAGGAGTTAAAGAAACTGTTAGATGTAGGCTTCATTCGGTCTATAGACTATGCAGAATGGATCTCCAATATTGTACCTATATCAAAGCCAGATGGACGGATCAAAATTTGTACAAATTTCAAGGATTTAAATAAAGCATGCCCAAAAGATGATTTCCCTCTACCAAACATAGATATGATTGTAGATTTGACTATTGGACATGCTATGTATTCATTAATGGATGAATTTTCTGGATATAACCAGATAAAGATTGCTCTTGAAGATCAAGATAAAATAATGTTCACATGTCCTTTGGGTACATATTGTTGGAACATAATGCCGTTTGGATTAAAGAATGCAGGAGCTACATACCAACAAGTAATTACTATGATTTTTCATGATATGATGCACACATTCATGGAAGATTATGTAGATGATATCTTGGCCAAATCAAACACAAGGGAAGGAAATATAGCTATCTTATCTAGAAAAATTGACATAATGGAAAAATTTAAGGTCAGACTTAATCCTAAGAAATGCGTCTTTGGGGTGAGATCTAGAAAGTTGCTAGGTTATATTGTGTCAAAAAAGGGAATTGAGGTAGATCCAGAAAAAGGTACAAGCTATCCTCGATATGCCACCACCAAGGAACATCAGTCAACTATGCTCATTACAAGGATGTTTGCAATCCATTAGGAGATTCATTGCACAACTAGCAGATAAGAGTTTACCATTCACTCATCTCTTACATAAGAATGTTCCATTTAAATGGGAAGACAGTGTTGAAGAACCATTTGATCAAATAAAGAATTATCAAATGAGTCCACCAGTGTTTATTTCACCAGTGCAAGGTGAACCACTCATATTGTATATTTCTGCCACGGAAGTGTCCTTGGGAGAATTATTGGCACAGGAAGACAAAATAGGAAAGGAGTGAGCAATATATTATATCAGTAGAAAATTGACAAGCCTTGAACTAAATTACACCTTCATTGAAAAATCTTCCTTGGGAGTTGTGTTTACTTCTCAAAATTTACAACACTATATGCTAGCTCATACGAAGATAACCTTAACTAGTAGATTGGCTAAATGGGTCATGATCCTGAGTTTGACATTCATTATGTGGATCAAAAGGCCATCAAAGGGAAGGTCATAGTAGATCAACTGGCAGAGGCACCAATACAGGTAGAACATCCAATACACATTGATTTTCCTAATGCTGATGTTTTCACAGAAACCACTAAATAGTCATGGGCACTTTATTTTGATGGCTCCTACACTCAACATGGCTCGAGGGCAGGAATTATTTTCATCACACCTCAAGGACGTACAATTCCAAAATCTTATCGGCTAATGTTTCCTTGCACAAATAACATAGTTGAGTATGAGGCGCTGTTGATTGGAATAAAAATTGCATCAGACTGGAGAGTCACAAAAATGCAAGTTTTTGGTGATTCACAACTTGTCATAATTCAAATCAATGGTGAATATCAAACTAAAGATGACAAGTTAATGCATTACAAAAACATGGTGGATGATTTCAAGAAATAATTTGTTGATATCAGGTCTATAGAAATTCCACATATTGATAATAAGGCTGTGGATGCCATGGCTACAATTGCATCACTACTCCAGTTGCCAGAAAACCAAGCACAACACGATTTCCTGGTGGAACAATTGTTTTCTCCTGCCTATTATATTCTAGAAACCCAAATCATTTATCACCAAACTGGTTTTGATTCTCCCTTGTATGACCAAATCTATGCTTATCTAAAAGATACCATTTCCCCCCCAGATTTGTCTAGGAATTAGAAAAGGAATTTCATATGCCAATCTTCTTGTTACACCCTAATTGCTGAAATTTTGTACCAATGTGGTCTTGATGGTACCCTCCTTCGATGTCTCAAACACGATGAATTGGAAAAGGCTTTACAGGAGGTACATGGTGGTATTTATGGGACTCATTCAAGTGGACTAACCTTAGCGAAGAAACTTGTTAGAATGGGTTATTATTGGCCAACTATGGAAAAAGAATCATTCATCTTTGTGAAAATATGTTCAAAATGTTAGATTCATGGGAATCTCATTCACGCTCCTACTCAGGAATTGTAACCCTTCACCACAACATGGCCTTTTTCTCAATGGGGATTGGATCTGGTTGGCAAGATACATCTGTCATCATCAAATGGACACAAGTTCATTATCACAACCATCAAGTACTTTACTAAGTGGATTGAGGCTGTCCCTTTAACAACTGTTACAGGCAAACAAATTTCATCCTTCATGTTGAACTATAACATATGTCGGTATGGAATTCCCAGCTCTATTATCAAAGATAATGGAAGGCCTTTTAAAAATCAAGATGTTGATGAACTCTGTGAAATATTTCACATTCAAATAGGTTCTCTATGCCTTATTATCCATAGGGAAATGGCCAAGCAGAGGCTTCAAACAAAACAATTCTGAAGATTTTGAAGAAAACAGTGAATGTTGTCGGTCGTGATTCGCATGTCCAATTAAATCCAGCTTTGTGGGCATACAAAACCAGTATTCGCATGCCAACAGGTTCTACCCCATATGCTTTGGTTTATGGAGTAGAAGCCATTTTTCCATTAGAAGTTGAGATTAATTTGCTTCATGTATCACTAAAGGGGCTCATAAATGATGAGGATTACAAAGTAACAAGATTGCAAGAGCTGGAACTGCTTGATGAGCGGAGACAAAATGCAGCTAATCATTTAAAAGGGTATCAACATGTTATGTCCCACAATTACTATCATAGAGTCAAACCATGAGCTTTTCAAGTGGGTGATTTGGTTCTCACAGAAAACCCTCGTAATCAGCAAGAGCGAAAAAAGAAAGGAAATTTTGAGCCCAATTGGTTGGTTTCATTCTTCATCATTACAACATATGGATTAAGGGCATATCAATTATCAATGCTAGAAGGGGACCTGTTTGAAGATCCGACCAACAACATTCACTTGAAGAAGTTTTATGCTTGAAAAATATCAAAAATAGTATAAAAAGTCATGAAAAAATTCATAAAAATTGGAAAATGTCTTGAAGAAAATTGTCATCAGGATGAAAACCGGGCAAACAGGCATCATTTTGACATACAAAAAAAATCAAAATTAAAAAAAAATCATAAAATTAGACAAAGTGCAATAAAAACAAATGGTGAAAACTTGGCAAACATGCATTGTTTGTGATTTAATTAGATCTCCCATCTATTAACATTCATATCTATTTTTCATCAGCATCACAACCATGCCTGGCCATCATATATGCATCATGCGCCCAACGTTTCCTTAAAATGACAAGGATTTCATCATGGCTTGATGATTAGTGTTATCCTTAGCATTAGGTTGTGTCTTAATCCAGAGTTAAAGTGTGAGGTCATTGGTGGAAGTTAGCTTTTGAATCTTTTCGACAAGTAAAAATGACAACATGTGCTAGGTATTGGAATATTGGGACAACAAACGAAATGTCCAATTAGACTGGGTTTAAACAACTGTTTGATAGGAAACTAAATAAATTGGATGATCTTAATCTAAATAAAATGAATGAAAAACTTAAGGCATAAGTTGAATTGTTGTTTTGACATTTGATGACATCATATGTTTGGAGTGGTTCAATAGTGTACTGAACTAGAATCACAAGGAAGGAGTATCATTTTTCTTTGGTTGTTGTCTGAAAGCTAATTAGTAGTATTGTGCAAATTTGTCATGGGACATGCTCTAAAACATATCATTGATAATATTTCGAGATTTGCATAGGAAAATGGTTAACTTTTGTCTGTTTACGCAAGCAATACTCAAGTCAGCTTGGTTCAATTATACCTTGATTCTTGTATTAATTTGCTATATCAAACATTATGAAAGTTGTACTTAGGTCATCATCGGTGCAAATATCCCCTTTGATTCTTGTACTAACTTTCAACATATCAAAAGGCTCAATGATGAAAATTTACGCGCAGAATTGGCTCACGGAATGACAACAGTGCAGTGGATTCATTTAAGCATTTTAGGATTGTATGATTCATTTAGATTGCATTCATTTTTGTTTTTAGGGCTATATGATAGATTTTTGGAGGTTTGAAATGCTACATATCTCTTTTAAGATGTTGATTGAGTACCCTTGGACATTTATTGCATATCATGTGCATTATCATTTTCATATTTCATTATCATTTTTTCATTTTAAATCTCATTGTTTTTCATCATTTAGGTTATCATGATCATCTCAAATTACGTTTGTGCATTTTCATTATCATTATCGTCATTATCATTGTTAGGTACCATTCATTTTTATTATCATAGTCATTATTTATTTACATATCATTTATTATAGCATTCATTAATCATTCATATCATCATTTATTTTTGAACCTTTCATATCATTTACATATCATGTGCATATCATTCATTAATGCATATCACTCATTATCCATATAACTAATTAATCATTTATTTTTGGATTTTTCACCTCATTTTTATATCATTTTCATTAAACACCATTTACATAACCATACATTGACAAAAAGAAAGATGCATACATTTCATTTATTCCATACATACTCCATACATCATATAAGAAAAGCACATTCCTCATATCATCATGTTAAAAATCATTTTCTCCAATCATAAAGCATATCCATCAAATCATTTACATCATAAAAATCACATCATCATACATTGCAGTAAAACAAATGCATCATCATTATAATTCATATCATATGCATCCATTAACATTTTGTCATCCATAAGCATGCATAATCATAAAGAACATAACATAAAGAAATAAAAATGCATACATAATCATTCATCATAAAATCATCAATGAAATATACATATCAAAATCGCTGCTGCATATCATAAATCTCATCAAAATAAATGTCCATGGGTACAAGGATATAAAATGTCTAAAAAAGATATATAAAATACAATGAAAGGGGTGTATCTGTAAATCATTACTGAGGAGCATATGGATATGGAGCATGACTACTACTACCTCCGGAGGTGGTAGGTCTCACTAGGTCTCTGCTGCTAGAAGCACCAATCTCTCATCTGACAGGATGTCCCACACTCCTGGTGTGACTGCGTGAGTGGGTATGTGATCGGGTGCCTGACTGCATGTAGGCTATCCTCTGCTTAGCAGGTATTGCCTCAAAATATCTCATCCTATAATACTCCATGAGGCGAGTAGTCTCCAGTCCCTCTCCAATGGAGGTTCTCTCAACTAACTTCAGGAGTCTCTCTACTACTCCCTCTGCCTGAATACATCACTCTCTAAAGCTATCCCGCTCTATAGTGAGCTTAGCTATCTGTGGGTCAAGAGGTGGTGGTTGTGCAATTTGTGCCTGTAACTGGCTAATGGTGACCCATGCCTATGCTAGCTAGATCTGAAGAGCCTAGACATATGCCTATAGTGTGTCAATCTATCCTTGCGATGGATCCTTGATAGTAATACGTGGAGCCGAAGTACTAGGCTGCTCAACCACTCTGGTTGCACGAGGCTTACTCCTGAAAGGTACATCGAGGAATGCTCTACCTCCACCACTTCTTTCATCCCCATCATCATCAGAGCTATCCTCATCCTCCTCCTCATCGACATCCATGACTACCCTGCCTATATCCTCCTCTGCTCTATGTGGCTGCCCTACTTTTCCTTGTGCCTGTGCCTGTGCCCCAGCCTCTACCTATTCCTATGGCTGCCATCATGCCCATCATATAATTGGTCCACCTAATAGTGGGGCAGGCTCATCTGGACTGGTCAATCTGGGAAATGGATGCATGTAGAAATATGCCGCATAATAATCTGTCATGTGTGCATCTATCACCTCTGGATGAATGGCCCAAAACTCTAGGTGAAGCTCAGTATACTCTACTCTAGCTGCCTCATATGTGATGAAAGGACACCACTCTAGAACATCCTCTTGGCATCTGACATAATGAGCGACACCCTATGGCATCATCTAAACTCACCCATACTGCCTAGGTACCTGCATAACAAGAAAACACTCAATGATGAAGGGGGTAAGGCCAATCAAGTATCTCACTATACCACAATAAGGTAGCTCTATGTCATCATCATTCCATACCTCACAGTCAAGATATTGTCCCTAGATGACTGTATCCATATCATCTAGAATATGTTGTGAGTACTCTAACTTGCCCAGCATAGGCTGGAAAAGAGGACTAGTATATGCATATACATATGGATAGCTGAGTGGGAGATCTCTTCGTACGATAGGGCGAGTGATGGTGATGTTCTCCCATGCCCAGATCTGAAGTAGTGTAACCCCGAAAGATATACTCTCCCCATCTGTATATACCACTTGATTCAGATCATGGTATAGATGGGCAAGCATGCAAGATCCCCATGCATATCTAGTCTGATGGAGGATCATGTCCTCCAATGTCCGACCCCAGCCTATTGATAGTCCCTTTGACCCACGATTAGGACAAAGGAAGCCACCAATGAAACCTACCAAAACTAATGGAATTGGGGCATAAACATGTACCATATCTCGATGCAATATGATATCCACCAACATGAGCATCTTGGAAGACTCATCGCAAGGCATTTGTCCCTCCGATCTCCTTGTGATCATAAATCATGATCTCACCAACCACAGGGATGCCCAAAATCCTATACACATCCTTAGGTGTAACACTGATCTCTCCAGTCGACAAGTGAAAAGTATTATGCTCACTATGCCATCTCTCGGCTAATGCAGTCAACAATGCCCTGTTGATCCTGAGAAGGGAACCCAACCCACGTCTAACAATGAACCCTATCTCTAGATTGGATAATCTGGGAATCATCTCCCATGTGCGGGGAAATCTCTCTCTGATCTGGAGAATATTAAAATCCTCCTATAACATCAAATACATCAAGATCAAATCATCAACAAGGAATATCAAAATTATCAAGCAAATCATGTTAATCAAGCAAGTGAATCATATCAACATCAGTAGCATATCATTACTATTTGTTCTTCAAGCAGGAAGGCAAATTTATCAAAATCTACTATTTGTTTTTCATCAAGCATGGAAACAAATTTAACAGTCAATCGGCTCAACATCAACAACATTTTTACTATTTGTTTTTTTAATCATGAAAGCAAATTTATCATAATCATTTTACTATTTTTTCTTCAAACACGAAGACAAATTTATCAGATCATCATCACAATCAAATTAGTCTATCCTTGGTGTTACTCAATATCATTAAATTGGTTGTCTAATACATCAACAATCATCAAGAAATCATCAAATCAATATCAAAATTGCAAAATCAGTAAAAATTCATGGATGCACTAAAATAGTCTTTCAATGCGCTAAAATAGTCAATGCGCTAAAACAAATATTATATGCGCTAAATCATCTATGCACTATTCTATTAGGGATATGCACTAATCTATCTAATGTATGTGCTATTCTAGCCTATGCGCTAATCGAGAATCATATGCGCACGAGCTTCATCTATGCGCTATTCTAGCCTATGTGCTAAACTATTCATCTATGCGCTAGACTGTTATATCGATGCACTAATTTGCATGCGCTATTTTATCTATTCTATGCTCTAATCTAAGGCTCGCATGCGCTGAAATAAAATCCTATGCGCTAAAATAGAAATTTGAAAAATCAAAAAATAGAAAAATTCGTAAGAAATTCATAAAAAATTCACGAAGGAGGATCAAGTAATCTTACCGGAGGTCCGTATGCTGCTGGTTTCTAATGACGGCAGGCTCACTCGAATTGGTGGTGTTCATAGTGGATCAACATCTCAAAAATCTCTCTCATAGCTCTGAAAATCACAAAAGGCTACTGTTCAAATGACAATGACTTTTTACCTTTTCCACCTTTTAAGGGGGTAAAAAAAAAGGTAGGTTATTTTTATTTTTACTGTGCGAAGTGCTATTCTGAGAGATGAATCGACGATTTCCTTTCAAAATCATGTCAAATATTTTCATCATCATTAGTATCATTTAAATCATGCGATTTATCTCCCAAGGGGGCATATAACATCATCAGTTAAAATTTTCAAAGTCAGGGGAAAATTTTCGTTATCAGAAAAATTCTTTGAAGCAATACGTAAAATACATCACTTCAAAGAGGGGAAAAATGTATACATCTAAAAATGGTCATAGTTAATCAAAACTATTAATTAATTAAATATGAGTTATTTAATTAATATTTTGAAAAGTCATCTACATATAAATAAATTTAATTATTTATTTATATTGTTCATTTTTCCCATTCTTCTAATTTAATTAAATAAATATGTTTATTTAATTATGGCTATCTTCCTCTTAATTAAATTAAATAAATTTCATTATTTATTTATATTAATTATCATGATTATAAAATTGAATTTTCAAATTATGGAATATTCTTCTAATTCATTCTTCACTTCACATTTAAATTAAATATTGTAAAATATTTAATATCTTTTTCATATCACATAATTAAGAATTGTAAATATTTAACTATCCACCTTTTTTACCTCTCACATAATTAAATAAATTTATTTATTTAATTAGGATTTATCCTCAACTTTCAACCAATTTTCATAAATGAAATGAATAATGGCATGTTTGTCTCCATTTTTGAATGAGGATGGTTTTGTGGGTTGAAAACATTCTCCATCTTTCTCTCAACCTTCTGTCTTTCTCTCAACTTCCAGAATCTCTCACCGTTCATCTTGATAGATTTGAATTTGACCGTTGATCTTTGCCAACTAAATTCTTGCCTCCAAAAATCTATAAATACAGCCCTTTGTGAGTAGATTTCATTCTAGATTTTTTGAATTTAGTGCAATTACTATAGTTGCATTCGAATCAGCATTTTAGCATTTCAAGTTCATAACATAGCATTTTGGTTTCATATCATAGTTTCAATCATTTAGCAATGGACATGCATTGTTGCATAATCTCATTCTCCTAAGTTGTCATTCCAACAAGTTGTTGCTTACACCAACTGAGAGCTAGTAACTTGCATCGAATCCTTGGAGGTAGAGGACAATGGAATGCTTTTGAAGGATTTTTTTTTATTTAAAGTTTGTTTTATATTTTTAATTAGTTTCCTTTGATTTAATGTTTCATTGGTGTGTTGGTTTATCATTTTAATTAGTCCACATATTCACACACACATTTTCTATAGATAAAAATTGATAAAGATCTTAGTTGATGGCCCATGGTTCTTAGGAAAGGTAAGGATTTCCCTTAGAAAATGGAAACTTTTCTTTGACCCTTTTGTTGATCTTTGTTAGATGTCATTTGTGTGGGTTTGTTTGTGCAGACCACCACTTGAATATTGAGAAGAATTTTTTTCAAGGGAATAAGTCTATGTTTAAATATGGAAGCTAGTTAGGAAATTACTTCTATTTTGACCTTATCATTCAATTTTGGTAAATGGGCCTAATATTTAATCCTAAGAATTCAAATCCTTATTGAGAATCTTACTAGTATCATCAAATTATCTTTGACTACCTAGTAAAATCAAAGACACTTGTATCTAAGAAGGATACTTCTATTTCTGATAAGATCCCTAACACTAAGGCCCCCTCCATAGAATTGTAGCCCCTTCCCTCACCCTTGAGAGAATATTCAATCCTTCTTCTCAAGTATTTTGTTGTTCTTAGGACTATTAGAAATACCAATAGTGGGCTCTCCCTAGTAAGAGGACTCTATCAAATTTGAAGCTTAGTGTGATGGTTCCTTCTAAAAAACTAAAAACAATAATCTTTATATGAGAATGATAAAACTTTGAAATATTTTAATGATTCTCATCCAAGGTGAACTTGAAATAGTGGTGAACCTCCATTTTTTCAAGATGAATCTGGTGCAAGAGCACCAAGTTGCTTTCAAGCCTCCATGAGGCCATTTGTAAATAGTTGGTCTATTTTATGTATTGGGTCTTATAATAAGGTTTATCAAGCCATTTTATAGGTTTTTTAATCTTAGGAAGTAATATTTGAAGTCATTTGTCAAATAATGTTTAAAGTTGTTATATATTGTAAAAATTGTAAAAGTTGCTCAAGAAAATTGTCAAGCAACTTGTCAAAAGTGTCATTAAAGTGTTTTGTCAACAAACTAACTAAAAGGTGGTTGAAAATAGTTGGTTTTGGTTGTAAATGTATAATTACACCCTCCAAAACTCGAATTGGGGAGGTTGGAGACATTACTTTTGAAGTTTGAAGAATGGCAACCTCAAGTTTTGTATGCATTTTCTGATTTTTAGATTGTTTTCAGGTTGAAGTTGTGATTTTTATGGACTGGTATGCATTTAAATAATGGAGCATCATATATGGATGGAAAGATCTCTATTTCTAGTTTCCAATTATTTTTGTCTCATTGAATTTTATTGATTTTTGTGGAAGATATGACTATTTTGGTGAGGGCAGGTTTGAACACTGCCTAGGGTTTGCAGTTTTGGGAAAAATGCAATAACTTTAGTTTCGATCATTGGATCTTCATAAAAATTGGAAGGGGGGTCTATAATTATGTTATTTGAAATCTCACTGAAGGGATTGTCTTAATTATTTGTTTTGTAGAAGATATTAATGACTGTTCATTGCATTAAATTGTGGGCTACCATGGCTATGTTTCCAATGTGATCTAGAATGCACTTAACCATTGTTTGAGATGAATAATTTTATGAAAGTTGTCAAGTAAATGGAATGTTGAGTTATGAATCCTCTTTGCTCTACATCAATTTGGTATCAGAGCCTGAAGATGTTCTAGGAAAATTGTTTGTGGTTTGTGTGTGGTTGTTTGCAGGTTGAGGAAGGAACCTGATTGCCTAGGTGAGGCAAGGTGAAGTGGAAGCAAGGAGAGACTTGCTTGTGAAGATGGAATTTTTAAAGAGATGTTGGCAGGTTGAAGATTCACGAAGGAAGAAGGAAAGAGAGGAAAAGGAAATGAGAAAGAAGGAAAGACAAAAGGCAAGACAAATAGAGTTTGAGGAAGCCATAGAAAAGATAAGCCAAAGGTTGGAAATATTAGCCAAAGAATACCAACTTCTTAAGGAACACAAAAGATTTGGAATATAAAAATGTCAAAGAGGTTAAGATGGCCTCTAAAGAAGATTATGAAGAAGCACAGAAAACAAAAGAAGGCAAAAAATGAGACAAAGGTAAGGTTTGAATCTATTGTTCAAGTTGAGCAAGATAAGTTACAAGTTGAGATGCATGATATTTCGATTGTGCTTGAAGATGAACAAACTTCTTTGTTGGTTAATGAACATGTTGATGTTGAGATTAGTGATGTGGTTGTTGTTGGTACTCAACTAGTTGATGAAATTTTTGTTGATGAACTATTTGAGAAGGTTTTTGATGTTATTGATAACCCTTGTATTCATACTCAAGTTGATGATGATAAAGTTGTTGATAACATTGATGTTGATATTCGTGATCAAGTTGATGTTGATAATAAGGTTGTTAATAAAGAAGTTGCAGATATATTTGCTAATGAGGTATATGAAGTTTTGAAAGAGTGTGATGAAGATTATATATGGTACTCTAATGATAAGAATGAAGATATAGATGATGCTACTGAGGTTTATACACAAGAAATGGAGTTTTGGAGCCTAGATGTTGAGAAAATGATGGAGAAGAGATGGTATAAGAAGAAGAGGAAGATAAAACCATCGGTTAAGATGAAGATACAAGTGTTTTTGATTGCAGATAATAGTGAAGAATCATTTATTTTTGCAGGTGCTTTATTTTATGCTAACTCAGGGGACTTGAGGTTTTTCTTCAAGGGGTGTATGGTGCAAGAGCACCAAGTTGCTTTCAAGCCTCCATGAGGCCATTTGTAAATGGTTGGTCTATTTTATGTATTGGGTCTTATAATAAGGTTTATCAAGCCATTTTATAGGTGTTTGAGTCTTAGGAAGTAATATTTGAAGTCATTTGTCAAATAATGTTTAAAGTTGTTATATATTGTAAAAATTGTAAAAGTTGCTCAAGAAAATTGTCAAGCAACTTGTCAAAAGTGTCATTAAAGTGTTTTGTCAACAAACTAGCTAAAAGGTGGTTGAAAATAGTTGTTTTTGGTTGTAAATGCATAAGTACACCCTCCAAAACTCGAATTGGGGAGGTTGGAGACATTACTTTTGAAGTTTGAAGAATGGCAACCTCAAGTTTTGTATGCATTTTCTGATTTTTAGATTGTTTTCAGGTTAAAGTTGTGATTTGTATGGACTGGTATGCATTTAAATAATGGAGTATCATATATGGATGGAAATATCTCTATTTCTAGTTTCCAATTATTTTTGTCTTATTAAATTGTATTGATTTTTGTGGAAGATATGACTATTTTGGTGAGGGCAGGTTTGAACACTGCCTAGGGTTTGCAGTTTTTGGAAAAATGTAATAACTTTAGTTTCGACCATTGGATCTTCATAAAAATTGGAAAGGAGGTCTATAATTATGTTATTTGAAATCTCACTTAAGGGATTGTCTTCATTATTTGTTTTGTAGAAGATATTAATGACTGTTCATTGCATTAAATTGTGGGCTACCATGGCTATGTTTCCAATGTGATCTAGAATGCACTTAACCATTGTTTGAGATGAATAATTTTATGAAAGTTGTCAAGTAAATGGAATGTTGAGTTGTGAATCCTCTTTTCTCTACATCAGAATCTTTGAATAAATGTTCCTTTGTCAAGCTTCTAATTTTTAGAATATTATCTGAGGTTATTTTTGAATCCCCAACATTGAAGATCAATATTTTGGATCTCCAAACAACTACCATACCTCCACTATAAAATTTGGCCTCTCAGCTTAAGTTCCATTCAAATTTAATTCCCCTTTAGATGAATCAATTGAGGAGATTGCTTCTATTTGTTCCTCGTTACCTCTAGGTTCTTGATCTAGTCATGAAAAAAATTATGGATAGATTGAGTTCAATTGTGCTTAGAATATTTTTGGAATCAAGCCAAATATTGTGTAGAGGAGGAGATCAACACCCTCATAACGAAGAGGTCTCAAAGATTGAATGGCCCTCAAATACCTCAAAGACCAAAGCTCAGGTGATGGGATAAGATGGTGAAGTCTGTTTACTTATGTTTTATGTAAAATTAAAAAGTGGGAGTTCTAAAAATAGAAAGAGAAGATCACAAAATTCTTATGGACAGTATAAAAATCTCTCGGCCAAGGATGATAGTGTGGTGTGTGCATTTCCTTCTGATGTGCTAGCATCTCATATGGATCAAAAATTGAGAATGTACCAAGAAAAAATAAAGTGACTACTATTCTAATTGATAAGAACGTTTAACAATGCAAGGAAGACAACAAAAAGTAATAGAGCTAAAGTAAAAAACTAAATGAAATGTAGATTAAATGGTATATAAATGATTAAATGAAGGAAGAGAA
Organism: Sequoiadendron giganteum; assembly: GCA_007115665.2. Taxonomy (NCBI): domain Eukaryota; kingdom Viridiplantae; phylum Streptophyta; class Pinopsida; order Cupressales; family Cupressaceae; genus Sequoiadendron; species Sequoiadendron giganteum. Next base: position 16,301,511 of record CM021104.1, on the reverse strand, counting down.
AGAAATCACTCACAACAAACCAAGCAATGAAGTCTCCAGCGAAGAGATATCTTCAATACCTGCACACATAAGAGCGAGAGAGAATATTGGGATAGTTTAGGGGTTTGCCTTAGTCAAACCCCAATTTCGATGTTTCTGCCTCCATGGATAGCCAACCGAAATGGGTAGAAGATGAAATAGGTGTGATAAAGATAGGCTAAAAATTCTAGAATCACATGATAACTAGGTTAAATGATAATACAATAAATAAATCATAGTTACCCTCCTTTAGCAAGATGAGAATATCGAAAGGAAGAAATTGTGGTCCCCAAGCTTGAAAGAGCAATGTGAAGTCTCTTATGAGAGCAAGAAAATGCAAGAAATTTGGTAGAATGAAGTAGTTGCAATGTAGAAAGAACAAGATAAAATGGAAATTTTGCTAAGAGAGATTGAATAATGAATCCTAGAGAGAGGAAAAATAAAGTGTTTGAGAAGGTATATGCATGCAAGGGTCATTCTAGTGTGCTTGCAAGCAATCAGAGGAATTTTGTTTGCTGGTAGGTGGGAAATATAATTTCTCAATGGCTACTGTAGTTAGCAATCTATGCAAGAAATTTGCGTAATGCACAAACATCTATGCAACACATGTTCATCCAAGGCATAAATTCACCTTAACAATCATGAACGAAAGGGTTAAGGATTAAATTAAGGTTGGATGAAAAGGGTCATTACATTATCAAATTTAATTTATCTAAAGGGTAGGTTTATGGCATGTGAAATTGCATAGGATACAATTTTTGATATTAGGATATAATTTTTGATATTACATTTTTCCATACTTAGCGAGCATGTGCATTCTAGAAAATGTAAGCTAAAGTAGAGAGAAAGAGGTTGAAGATCATATACCCAGGATGAAGAGGACGTAGGTCTTCGATCTTATATTTGAGATTATGAAGATGAGCCAGGACACAAAGAGGACATGGGTCTTCTATCCTGCAAAGATGACTGTAAATTCACCACAAACATGTTATCTACAGATGAACACATAAGGCAAAAAAGTGAAAAAGATATGATCAAATATGATCAAATATAAAGACAGTGTTGATACATATGGCTAGCAAGTTGTGTTATGATAGAGATCATATGACAAGTGAATAGGCCTATGGCTATTGCAAGCTACGTTACAAGATAGACATAGAAAAGACAAGTATATTTAGGTTGCTCCCAAGGTAGATGATGAGATCATGATAAAAGATGAGTCTAGTCAGGTTGCCCCCAAGTTAGATGATGAGATCAGAAGACATCAAGATTTTTGATTCACATTTTTGAAAAAAATAAGAATAATCAGATATGATAATACCCCCTTAGAATGATATGTGCTACACAAAGGAGCACAAGTTATTTTAAGGAGAAGAAAGATAGATAGATGTTGTGTCATGACATACATAGTGAGATGTATCCATAGAATGAATTGAAAATGAAGGTAAAACTATAGTAAAAAAGTAGATTAAAAATTGTAAATCCTGTGTAACTGTAGATTCAATTTTAGTATTCTTTGTCACAATTCCTTGTGTATGATTAACCTTGAATTAGATCAATTTTAATTTTATAGAAAGTAGATAGAATATTGTAGATAGAATATTGTAGATAGAATATTGTAGAAGAAATATAAGACATAATAGAAAGGACACATCATGTACATGGAGAAACCCTTTCGGGAAAAAAATCCACCAGAATTAGTCTTGCTTGTATTATTTAACCTTTGAATAAGTTACAATAACATTGATTAAATTCTCCTTGATATGTTTCTTTATTCTTTAACAAATCTTCTTCACAACCTGCAATATTTTCTCACGAAACTCTCTCATACAATTGTTGTAATAATAGACAATATTATTGCTTACAAAATCATAAGAGTTATCAAATATATAATCACAAAGCCTCTTGAGAAAATCCATGCCTAGGGTTGCCAAGTTGAGTTCAAACATGCATGCATAAGTCAAACATGAGTCTCCCTCAAAGTTGGTGCCCAACACTGAATTGTTAACCTCATAGTTGTCAAAAATATCTTATGCAAGCTCATTCTTAAAGTAGGCACCCAAAATGGGTCCCACTTAATTGAGCATTATAAATATATTTTTCATGCAATAGTTGTAACTCAAATATACCAACTTGGGTGCCCAAGGTGGGTGCAAGTTAACTTTGTTTAACTGAAACATATATGTCTCTAATTCATGCAAAAAAATGTGCATGCATGATCCTCCATCTGTTAACTGAATGCATCCACTTGTTATCTGTCCATGCAACTCAAGTCAACTAAAATTAACTAACATGCAACTGAAGATAACTAAAACATAAATGAACTGAACTTCATAAACATCAATCCCTATTTTATAGGAACTCAACATGCATAAATCAAAATCCCTATTTTGTAGGAACCTAAGATGCATTTCTAAAGTGTACTCAATTCAACAACCAGTTATCTTAACCAAGATGTGTCCCATCTCCCATGTAGGTGCCCATGTGCTCCTATTTTGTAGGAGCTCTCCTAGGGCATCCCCACATGCTCCTTTCATTTATAAATAACTACAAATGTCAAATTAAATGTTTATTTCATTCCAAATTAATCTCTTACTAATTCTAGTGTTTTGGAACATATTCCAAGGACTTAGGAGATACATGAAATATGTTTAGAATGCAATTAAATGACATCTCATTCCCAACATTCTCCCACTTGACATTATAAATTGTAATAATTCTAAACAAGGAATTATTAAATATAAATCAAGTATAGGACTCAAGGCCAATGGCCTTCCTACACCACAAGAAATTTTCTCTAGCATTGATCAAAGTGTCAACTTTCTCAATCAATACCTTTCCCAAGTCTCTGTAGTATCCATGATCACCCACCAATAAATCCATGCCAACTTCAAATGCAACCTACATAATCATGAGGCTCCAAGCAAATGATTAATTCTCCAAACCAAAGGAAAAACTACATCCTCTCCAAATTTCATGAAGATAACCATATCCTACCAAAGCTCCCACTAAACTGTGATACCGAGCTATACATGGCAACAAGATAAACATCAAACCATCACTCTAAAAAAACACCCACTGAACCATGTAACCAAGCTATCCATGACATCGTGATAACCATCTCCTAAATGAAGATCATCCATGGCCTCAACACAATCAAAGAATCTATTGTTAATGATACAGCTCCCAAAAGGTCAAGTAAAACCATAATCTTTTGTTAGAGTAAAGGTTTTAACTTAATTATGTTAATTAAGTTACCTTTATTCCTCTCTTAAGATTTCCCTTTAGTTTGCATATTGTAAAATTTAATAATTATATTAATTATTAAATGTCTACCTATTAGGGTTAATTTTAGGGTTGCACAATCTCCTTTTATAAGGATTGATCTTTTTATTTTATTTTCTCTCTCTCATTAATACATTTTTCAGATTTCAGAGAACCCTTTCTTTTTTGTCTCCATCTCTTCTCTTTGTGACAGGTTATTTGCATACAGGTGATCTTTGGGGTCTATGAAGTTGGATTTCACAACTTCTACATGGTATCAGAGCTCCAGACCTGCTGATTCCTATTCATCTTCTGAAGATTTTTGGAGCTTCGAGGGTTTGGGGTTTGTCTTTTTTGATCCAGTGAATCACCTGTTTGGTCGAAGCATTTTGAGTCCAAACAGACCTCACCATTGAGTCTGTGGTAGCCCAAAACCCCTAAAATGATTGTTCATTCATCCTTTTTGGATAAAGTTGATCAAAGAGGCAAACAAATTTTGCTAGAGAGGCCGCCGTACGACCTCTCTAGCATGAGTTTCAAGGCAAAAAAATTATAAAAAGAAAAATTCAAAAATTCAAAATATGTGCATAAAACTTGTGTGGCCAGTACAGAAGGTGATCGCCACCGCCTCACCACTCGGTGGCCACTGCAGCGCCACTCGCACCCCACCACAGCTCCTCCTGCTGTTAGCTATCCGCCAGCCCCTATGAGCTTCTATACTAAGCCCACAGCCCTTTGGAGGACCCAGGGCTTTGCGCCTGGCCCTTGATGTCTACTTCATCCTAGCCCATGATTATGTGGGTGACCAAGGGATTTAGCCCCAACCCCCATCACCTAGCCCCTTGGTCGCTGAGCGGACCAAGGGCCGAATTTTTTTAAGCCCCCAGGGCTTGTAGGAGGCCATATTGTGCTTTTTCGGAGTGCTTTTAGTAAATTGGGTGTAAAATGGGCAATCGATCTCCATTTTTTTAAAATGAGATATCATCGGAAAGCGGATTCGACGATGGATCCAGTTGTACATTTTTTTTCTTCTAATTTTTCCGTTTTGCAATCCTTTTTGCCAATCAAATTTAGAACATGTGTTTTGCACTCCGGGGGGCGTAACTTTTGCGTTCGGATTCCATTTTTCAAAAACCAATAGGCATTGGAAAGGTGTTTCACTGCCTTTTCCAGATCTGCAACTTATTTTCCCACATTTTTCCCCAGGTATATTTTATTCATCTTTGTGTGTTTTTACACTTTGCTTAATTACTTGGACATTCTAGCACCTACATGGGATCTGTTTGCATTGGATGGGTGTTATATTAATCTGATTTATTGTTGCTAAGAGTTTCAGTATCTTATTTTTTTTATTTTAGTTAGTATCATGGGTTTTTCTACTCACCCTTCAGTTGTAATTTTGGAACGGGGTAATTATGAGTCATGGGCAAAGGGCATACTTACACATTGTAGGTGGCTCAATATTTTTCCTTATTTATATGATCTCATACCTACACCAAACACATCAAGGGGTTTATTAGCATGGGTTATTATCCGAGATCATATTGTAGGGGTTATTGGTTGTAGTGTTGATTTTGACACTTTCTGTGCTTTATCTGACATTCATTCTCCTCACACACTTTGGAAATGTCTTTGGGAGTTTTTTGGAGACTCTAATATCTCTCCATTACCAGAGGATCCCGCTATAGATTGTCTCATCCCTCTTGTAGATGTATATTTCATACCCTATGATAACCGTACTCTAGAGGAGCTTGAGCGTCTCACAAGACTTGCATGTGTCGATGGTTCAGAGACTTGTATTCATGTTCCCACTCTTCAGATTTAAACTTCATTAGCATCTCCTATAGTTCCCGATTTAGTGCAGTAGGGCATCATTTATCTTCCAGACATATCTACTTTGGACTCTTATGTTGCAGACATATCTTTCTTGTTTGTGGAGTCCTATATTGCATATTTGGAGGACTATTTTGAGGAAATTCATCTCCTCTACCTTGACAGTCAAGTTATCACTAAATGCCCACCATTATCCATGCATTCAGAGGTTGCTTTTTAGGATTCTTCACATCAATTTAGATTTGACATCATTTGTTTCAATTCAGACAGAGAGATTCTTCAGCATCCGATCATGGCATACATCTTGAGACAGATTGGTTCATCACTCTTCAAAGTGTTTCTTCGACATCATCCTTTGGATCTATTTCTTACCAAGGGGAGGAATATCATTTTCTACCTCAAGATCTCCTTTTGGATTCTACATCAGGCATCTACCATTGCGACAAGAGTTTCTTCATTGTGGGGGGCCTTCTTGTCTCTTTCTATCTCCCCTATGGAGACCATTGTATATGTACTTATATGATAGAAGTTGTCTATGGGGGGTATCATGTAATCCACCTCCTATCCTTCTTTCATTAGTGCATTGAATTCCTTTCTTTGCATTCTATTTTTGGGGAGGAGTTTTGTTCCCACTAGGTTTTCTCCTTTACCCTGTTTCCTTTAGTTTGCATTGCATTTGTAAATGGGTACCTGATTAGGCCTAGTTTCTAGGACCCATGTTTTATTTCATGCATTGTAGTTACCTTTTCTTTCTTGCACATGTTTGTAGCTTCACTCTTGCTCATCTTAAGGGGGGGTGTTAGAGTAAAGGTTTTAACTTAATTATGTTAATTAAGTTACGTGTATTCCTCTCTTAAGATTTCCCTTTAGTTTGCATATTGTGACATTTAATAATTATATTAATTATTAAATGTCTACCTATTAGGGTTACTTTTAGGGTTACACAATCTCCTTTTATAAGGATTGATCTTTGTATTTTATTTTCTCTCTCTGATTAATACATTTTTCAGCTTTCAAAGCACCCTTTCTTTTGTGTCTCCATCTCTTCTTTCTGTGACAGGTTATTTGCATGCAGGTGATCTTCAAGGTCTGTGAAGTTGGATTTCACAACTTCTACATGCTTAAACCAAGAAGATTAAACTCAAGGTAACCATCCCCATAAATTGAAATCAACCCATAAACCATGTCATAAAATCCCTCAAAATGAATCCTCCAAAACTAACTATCCATAGCTCAAGATCCATATCTATGAAAGATAAAACGTATAAAATCATGTTAAACATCCTTAAATGAGTCTCCATAATCAACCATGAATCAAATCAGTTCCATGAGAAATCAAAGCATGAAACATAACACATCTGAAAAATATAATGGGCAAATACCTCTCAAATAAAGAACTGTCGAGTGTGTTAAAATCACATCCAACCAAAGTGTAGGCTTCTCGGTCTTTACTATTGAAAAATATTTTCTTACAAGTAACCATTCAAACATATATATCTTACCATAAGAGAACTCAAGCCTCACCTATTTCTCCAAGTATCCATGAGGACCTTTAACCAACCAATCCATGCCAAACTCCAAATGCAACATAACACTATCATAAAGTAATCAAGAAAATTATTATTGTACCCAATACATAAGATAACTACACAAGATCAATGTTAAAGCTCCAATCCTGAATAAAAAACTAAAACATGGCAACATGATCTAACCATCTCCTCCAAGGAGATCATATGCATCATAACATACATAAAAATCCTAGTCTTAAGAGAACAAGTACCATGCCAAACTCTAAATGCATATCAAGAGTAAACCATGACATAATAGAAACCACTTTAAACCAAGAAACTGTATCTTCAATCACATGAAGATATCCATACCAATGATGCATCTGCATCACTACCAACAACTCTAACTGAATTGTGATAACAAGTCACACATGACAGTTTGACAACCATCCTCTCCATGAAGATCATCCAGGTCATCATCCAAGGATTACTCTATAGAAGTATCAAAACTCCTTTTCTTTTTCTTAAAATCCTTCTTGATATGTCCCAGTTTCCCACAGTTCCAACACTTTACCTTACTCTTATTAGGGGTTTTAGACTATCCTTTGGACTTACCCTTTGCTTCCTTGTCTCCCTTAGGTTCCTTTTTATCAGGCCTACCTCTTACAGACAAGTCATCTTGGGATTCCTCTTTATACTTTCTCCTCATCTCCTCCGATAGGAGGGTAGTAAATATATTGTCCATCTTTGGATCTGCATCACTACCACTGATAGCAACAATTAGATTTTCCCAAGACTGTGGTAAAGAACAAAGTAACAAAATGCATTTATCTTCATCTTCTAGATTTATATCCGCATATGCTAACTGACTCAGAATCAAATTAAAAGCATTTAAATGATGTGAAACAAGAATTGTCATCTTTCATCTTTAAAGAATATAATTATCTTTTCAAATACAACTCATTAGTAAGACTTTTGGTTTGATAAATATCACCTATCCTCTTCCACAATTTATATGTGGTAGTTTCATCTGAAGCATTCAAGATAAAAACATCAACAAGACATAATCTTTGGTTCCTCTTTCCTTCTTATCAAGCTTAGCCCAATCCTCATCTAAGCTCGATGAAGGTGTCTTTGTCTCATTACAAACAACTAACCACTGATCTCTCTCTTCAAGGAGATCTTCCATTTCTAATTTCCACATCTCATGCCTAGATCCATTGAACCTTACAATATCTAAATGAGAAGTAGAACCCATTGCAACACACTAATTTTTCAAATCAGCAATTGACACAATATTAAAAGCTCCCACTACAGCAAAAACAAATTCAAACTTTTAAGAGAAACGCATCCCAAACTCTACCAAACCATTAGCTCTGATACCAAATGTTGAATATGAAGGTAAAGCTACATTTTTACTATAGTTTTACCTTCATATTCAACAGAATGTTATCACATGGGGGATAACACATAGAATCCACAACATCAAGAAAGAATAGAGATAAAAAGATTGAAAAAATAAGGGTGTAAGATGGAGAAATTTAAAATGAAAAATAGTTAAGACCAAGTAGCAACCACTCTACCTAAGGTCTAAGCCCGAATCCCAAATCTAATCAAGAGAGTACAAATGATCAAAGGAAGAAAACAATAATGAAAGCACAAAAGAAAAATCCCCTATCATGGTTGATTATCTCCCTTGCTTCTCCTTAAATCTTCTTTTGTGAACTTGCCCTCAGTTTTGAAGTATTCAAACACCTACAAGTGATAGTGATATGGTAGCATAAATGTTGGAGAATGTGGTTGTTAAAGCCAAAATGGAGGATAAATCCTTCTTTTGTAGAAAATATTTTTGAATGTACAAACGAGATCGATCCTCTAGAAGATGCCAAGATCAATGGTGGATGATTCATGCAACACAAAGTAGTGGGCTAGGGATGGCTAAGAATAGATAGTCAAGATTGAAAGAAGACCAGAGAGAATTAATGGTCAATATTCAAATGAGAAAGTGGAGTGAAGGTAGTGGAGGAATCAAATATTATTTTTTATTTATGGAGAATCATGTGAGGGAATAAATAATCATTTAGATTATTTATTTTAGAAGAAGAGAGAAAATGGGAAATTAATTAAATCATTATTGTGCAGCCATTTAATTAAATTTGAAGGAAATGGGAAAGAGGAATTAAATAATGAAATCAAATTAATTATTTAATGGAGGAAGAATGGTAGAGGAATAATTAAAGTAAATATTTAAGTATAGAAGAATGAAAAGATAAATGAATAGTCAAACAATTAATTAAAAATAATTATTTAACTATAGAAAAAAAGGTGAAAGGTAAATAATTAAATAAATGGGAATTTATTTAATTATATGAAGAAAAGAATATTAGCGACATAATTAAATAAATATTTAATTTATTTAATTAATCAAAGAAGAATAAAGACAACGAAATGAATTAATTAAATAATTAACATTATTTAATTAATAGAAGAATAAGACCAACGAAAATAATTAAATAATTAAAATTATTTAATTATTGAGGAAAGAAGATAGATTGATGTAGAAAAATGATATTCCCAGACCAAGATATTTTTCAATGTCTACATTTTCTCCCTCTTTGACATAATGTGATTTGAGAATTGTGTCAAAGAATAAAATTTAGACCATGTCTCGACGTGCCCCAGAGAAGGTGGGATAGACCCATGCCCCCTCAATTTTTTTTTGGAAATTTTGATTTTTTTTTTGAAAAATCTAAAAAAAAAAATCAGACAAGAAAATTTTATGCACTGATAGCAAAAGGTTTCAATTTACGAGTCATCAGGATGATTGCAGAAAGGAAAGGTGAGAGTTTGGAGAAGATGGACGTTAGTATGGAGAAGAGGGATGTCAACATGGAGCTAGTCAGATGAAAAGGGATGGACATTCTTGCTTAACAAATGTCAACTTACATGTTTATCATCATCAAACATCAAAATTGTAGCAAATGGAGCACAAACACCATGGTATGACATAGACCAAGGTGTGCAATGTCACCACTTGCAAAAGAGAGACAATAAAAAATACAAGCCAAAAGACAAGGAATTCCATGATTCATACTAAGGATCCAATTGCCCCAGTCTTTTTGTCAAGACAAACCACAAGAAACAATAAAAAGAAAATAGATTATGATCCATCATTGCCCCTCTAAATCCTTTGTAGGACATCCTCGAGGTAGCTAGTAACATGACCAAAGAAAAATAAAAAAGATAAGACCAAAAATTCAATAGCCATTTAGATCAGTTCCCAAAGTTTATTTGATGATAACATTGATGTGATTGATTGACAAGTTTGATTGACTGATGTTGATTGATTGATAAGGTTGACCGATTGATTGATTGTTTGACCCAATAGATTCATTGACATGATTGATTGAATTACCAATATTGATTGATTAATTGACTGATTCATAGTTTTGACCAATTGACAAGATTGATTGACCACTGTTGATTATGCATAATTTCAAGAAAGACATATCCTATATAAGGAAAAATTAATTGACTGATTGATTGATTGATTTGTTTGACCTTGCCTAGTTTTAGGAAGGACACATCCTATTTAAGGAAAATAATGGGATTGACTAATTTGACCAATTTCCCAATTCAAGAAGGACACATCCTAAATAAGACAAAATGATAAGACCAATGACCTAAAAAGCATTGATGATTAGACAACTGATCGATTTGGATTGAAGATTAGGTGGATAGTTGATTTGTTGGTTCAAGATTTGGTTCAAACGTTTGATTGATTGAAGATAAAAGATGTGAATAGACTCTGCAAACCCTAAAGAATTGACCTAGGGCCTTGGGGGCTCATCGATTAACAACCTTGCCTATGTTATACATGTAGAGACCTCTTAGTTCGACTAACGGTGACCCAAAAATGACTCAATACTATGATGCAAATCATGATTGATTCGACTCAACAAAACCCTAAGGGACTGACTTAGTGCCTTGGGGGTTCATTGAAATATGCCCTTGCCTACATAGCAATGTACAAAGACAATGTAGTTCGACTGTACTTGGACTGACACAAACTCTGACTCTGACTCTGACTCTTTTTTTGGAGTTTTGATGTTTTATGATTATTTTGGATTTTGAAGTTTTATGATTTTTTGGATTTTGATGGTTTTCAAAATCTAAAACCATGTGTAGGATCCCATAAAGACATAAGTCAAGGAATTTCCCCTAGTCAAGTATAAGATGAACTTATTGTGTGCAAAGGGGAAATGGATGGAAAGGATAGTCATGAAGGGCGAAGGACTCTAAATTTCAATGGTTCCTAGGCCATGAGAAGGATAAATTTTTTTTATTATGGATGGATGATATGTATGAATGGGTGGAAAAAAGGTGAAAAACCAGATAGAGTGATCATAGATGGAGGAGCATAGACCAACTACACATGGTGCCTATTTACCAGCTTTTCATAATGGTACTTATCCAAAGCGCCACCGAAGTTGTTTTCACTATTAGACGAATTATTTCTCTTTACTATTTTTTTCACATTCTTTTTATTTTTTTGTTGGCATCAAGACATCTGTTTTCCAAATTTTCATCAAGGTGACTATTTTTTGTATTTTTGTATTTTTTTGACATTTTTGTATTTTTTGACTTTTTGAAAGAGATTCTCTGACTGAAGGCTAAGTGCAATATCTACAAAGATGCATGTTCTTGATGGGATCAGGTAACGATTCACTTTCAGGAGTAGACAATTGGTAAGCACCAGACCAATATGTTGTTGTGATGATGTAGGGACCCAACCAATTGGGCCCATATATGTATGACCATGTCATACAAAAGGATTTGATTTGAATGAAGGGTGGGAATGATGGATATGGAGGATGATAGATGCGAAAAAAAATGGAGCTCGGGTATGATTCCTAACATGCACACTGCATGGGCCATCAGGCTTCACACAAAAAGGAGTTTGGCCAACCAGTGAGTTATAGCACATGAAGGGGTCATTTTCAAAATTTCATTGAGAAACATCACCAAAGGAGATGGAGTGATATGACAGATGTGCGGATATGGATGGATTTGGTAGAGTGCATGGATTACGTGAAGATGAAGACGGAGACCTTGGATCAATAAGCTCTTCTTTTTGTTGAGAAACGATGCCTCAATTACTAGCTTGATCCTCTGTCAGAAAAAGACTTGGTGAAAAATTCACTGTTTTTGCCTTTACCACCATACCGCGATGGTCTTCCTTTCTACTCTGGTGGTACCGCGATGACTGTCTTGGTGGTTATCACCATACCACAGGCGATGGGTCCACTCACTGCGGTATCACGGTGAGACCGCCTGTGGTTGGGTCTGGTGGTTACCGCCATACCAAGAACAGTCAAATGACTGACCGCGGTGGCTATGATAAGACTGCTAGTGGCCTGGCTGGTGGCCGCCATTCCATGGATATTCAAATGACTAATTGTGGTGGCTGTGGTAAGACCACCAGCGGCCTGGCTAGCGGTTACCGCTATACCGCGGATAGTCAAATGACTAACTGCAGTGGCCGTGGTAAGACCCCCAGTGACTTGGCTGCCAGTTACCACCATACCGTAGATAGTCAAATGACTGACCGTGGTGGCCACAGTAAGACTGCCAGTGGCCTGGCTGGTGGTTACCACCATACTGCGGACAATCAAATGACTAACCGTGGTGGCCGCGGTAAGACTGCTAGCAGTCAGCCAAGTCGGCTACTACCATACCATGGTGAGTCTTGGAGCCAGTTGTGGTAGCGCGGTAAGAAGGATTGTTAGGGCTCAGTGAAGTTGGGGTGAGCTCGGTTGAGCTCACCACCATATTGTGGTCGAACTCGGTAGGGTTGCAGTAGCGAGGTAAGAGCTTGGTGAGCTTGGTGACTGGGTTGACCAAGTTGGACTCGGTGATAGAAGTGGTAGACATATCAACTAAAGACACATGGCTCAGTGTCATAGCGATAATTGGTTGGAAACCAAAATAGTTATTGCAGCAGGTGCAAGTCGACTCAGGGTGGCGAACATAACCCAATTTGAGTAATGACATTAATGCCTGGGTGGCTCGATGTAGAGAGATCGGTATGAGCATATCGGTTACTTGATTGGGTGTTTGTTTTCATGAACCTGATGGTTGGCGATTGGTTGGCAGAATTGAATGCAACGTATGACTTAAGTCGAGTACGAGATTGCAAAAAGGGAGAGTTTTTCAATTCAAACTATCTATTGGATGAACATTGTAATAGTGAGATAATTCTGGAAGTGTTGTTGTGAGATGAACATAAGCAAAACTATGATTTGTATGTAATATTGTTCTTACTATAATACAAAATATTCTTTGCTTGGTGTGGTGGGTTTTTTACCTGGAAAGGTTTTCCCATGTTAAATACCTATGTTATCTGTGAATGCTCAATTTGGTGTAATCTCTTTTATGCAACATGTATTTTAGATGCTATTGAAACTAGTTTATGATCTTCTCCTCTATTGTATTAGTGTTAAGGGAATTTATTCTGCACTTTTGGGTCATTAGTTGATCCTACCCACTTTTTCCCCTTCAAGTGGTATCGAAGCTTGGCCAGTTGTGTTATCCTTGTAGGAAAAATTAGTTTTTTGTGCTAATACTATTTCAGTGGTAGTCTTGCATTGTTGAAACTTGTTTCTGTTTGAGATGGCGAGTACATCTGGTAGAGTAGAGATTGATAATTTTAATGGTAGTAACTTTGAGTTATGGAAACTCAAGATAGAAGACTTGCTTGTAGATAGAGACCTTTGGATTGTAGTGTTTGGAACTAAGCCACAAAGTATGATGCAAGAAGCTTGAGATCTTGCTTATAGAAAAGCAAGAGGTTTGATAAGACTGTCTAGCCGATTCTGTACTCCTGAACGTCCATGAGGCGCAATCTACAGCTTCATTATGGAAGAAGCTTGGTAATATTTATCAGGGAAAGTCTCTGGTAAATAAGTTATTCCTAAGGAAGAAGTTGTACTCCTTGAAGATGGAAGAAGGTGCATCTATTACAAACCATCTGAACTCATTTAATATGAGTGTTACTCAGCTAGCATCTGTAGGTGTAAAGATAGAGGAGGAGGATCGTTGCATGCTCCTGTTGTGTTCATTACCTAATAGTTGGGATCATCTTGTGATGGCCATTGGAAGCACTATCGCTGCTTTCAAGATGGAAGACATTGTTGCCTCATTGCTATCTGAAGAGATGTGGAGGAAGTCTTCAGAGATGGCCAAAGAGGCTCTTGCTATTCAAGGCAAACCAAAGGAGAAAGGCAAGAAGAAGGACAAGAAGTTGAAATCCAAATCTACAGGGAGATCAAAGTCTCTTGGTAAAAAGTTCAAGGTGAGATGTTGGAACTATGGGCAACGCTGTCATCTCCGGAAGGACTGCAGGGAGAAGAAGAAGAAGAATGCTTCTGACAATGAATCTTCTCAAAGTGATGCAGATGCCTTCATTGCAATAGCCTTGACAACTCAGACATCAGATAATATCTGGTTGGTTGACTCAGGTGCATCCTTTCACATGACATCCAATAGAGAATGGCTCTCTAAATACGAGAAGTATGATGGTGGAAAGGTATACTTGGAAAGTGATTCAATGTCGGAGATAGTTGGAAGAGGAAGAGTCATAATTCAGTTTCCTGATGGGAGAGTCAAAGGTATTGGTGGCATACTTCACATACCAGGCTGGCTCGAAATCTTCTTTTTGTCAGTAAGTTAAATGATGCCGGTGTAGAAGTTTCTTTCTCAAGTAGGGGATGTAAAATGGCTATAGGTGCAATGGTGTTGGCTAAGGGTGTTCATACTGGTACTTTGTTCAAGCTGGATGCATGACCTATTCTTTGCAACAATGCCTCTGTAAAGTCAAGCAATGTTGCACATGTAGAGAAAGATGAAGACACTGCTTTGGTTGCAAATGCTATGGAGGTAAAACTCCCAGCTGAGAAGACTGTTCTATGGCATCATAGACTTGGTCACATTGGTTAGAAAGGTTTAAAAACTTTGAAGAATAAAAGTCTTGTAGAAGGGCTTGATGATTGTAACCTTGAGTTTGATTTTTGCGAACATTGTATCTATGGAAAACAACACCGTGTTTCATTTTATTCTAGTCCTCACAAATCTTCTAGTATACTGGATTATGTTCATTCTAATGTGTTTGGTCCAGTTAATGTTCCTTTGTTATCCAAGTATAGATATTATGTTTCTTTTATTGATGACTATTTGAGATGGGCATTTGTATACTTTATTAAAAGTAAATCAAAAGTGTTCAGTCGGTTTAAATAATTTAAATCTTTGGTAGAGAATCAAACTGGAAGAAAAATCAAATGTTTGAGGATAGACAATGGCGGTGAATTTTGTTCTGCAAATTTTCAAAGGTATTGCACTGATCATGGAATTAAAAGGCATAAGACAACGCCTTACACTCCATAGCAAAATGGAGTTGCTGAAAGGTTGAACAGGATGCTGATGGAAAAGGCAAGGAGTATGTTGAGCGGTGTTGGTCTAGAGCAGAAGTTCTGGGTTGAGGCTATGGCTATAGCATGTTATCTAATAAATATATCTCTTTGCTCTGCTCTTGTTGACAAGACTCCTTTGGAAGCATGGTCTGGTAAGAAGCCCTCTCTGAGGCATGTTCGTGTGTTTGTCTTTGAGGCATATGTTTATGTGCCAAATGAAAAGAGATCTAAATTGGATAACAAGACTATCAAATGTATTCTCAACAGTTATGGAGTTGGTGTAAAAGGATACAAGCTTTGGAACCCTGTTACTGAGAAGGTTTTGTACAGTAGGAGCATGATATTTTGTGAGCTAAAACCTTCCGTAAGTAATCACTAGCTTGGGACAGATCAGAGTGACAAGAAGAAGGATGCAGTTGAGATTCCCCAAACTCTAGGAAGGGAAGAGCTACATGGTGTACCTGAGACTGAGGAGAGCTCAAGCAGCTCTAGAAGTTCTAATGATGAAGAACAACCTCAACCTATAAGAAGATCTACACGGGAAAAAAGGCAACCTAAAATGTATGGTCTCTCTATGTTAGATTCAAATTGTGCCTATGCTTTAATTACCAGCACTGATGAACTTGAGACTATTGAAGAATCAATCAGCATGGCTGATTCAAATTCTTGGCTAGAAGCCATGAATAAAGAGATGGATTCTTTAAAGAAGAATGAAACTTAGAATTTGGTACCACTGCCTAAAGGGTGAAAGCCTGTTGATTGTAAGTGGATATTCAAAAAGAAAACAGGCCTTGATGGCAGTGTTGAGAAGTATAAGGCAGGGTTGGTTGCAAAGGGATTTTCTCAAATTGAGAGAGTTGATTATGGAGAGATTTTTTCCCCTGTAGCAAAGATGACATGCATCAGATTTCTGTTATCATTAGTAGTTGTGTATGATTTTGAAATTGAGTAGATGGATGTGAAGACAACGTTTCTCCATGGTGAGCTAGAAGAAGAAATCTACATGTCTCAGCTTGAGCATTTTGTTGAAAGAGGTAAACAAAATCTGGTTTGCAAGTTAAATAAATCTCTCTATGGTTTAAAGAAATCTCCTAGAATGTGGTACCAGAAATTTGACACATTTGTGTTGTCAATTGGATTTGTGAGATCAAAATCTGATCACTGCATTTATTATAAATTTGAGAATGATCATGTGCTTGTTATTACCTTGTATGTGGATGATATGTTATTAATTGGAAATAGCAAGACTATGATTTATGATCTTAAATCTCAACTGTCTGCAAAGTTTGAAATGAAAGATCTTGGTGCAACTAGGTACATTCTTGGAATGGCGATTACCAGGGATAGGAACAAGCAGAAAGCTTTGGGTCAATTAGGGTAAGTATGTAAAAATAGTTCTGGAGAGATTTAGCATGTATGATTGCAAGAAAATTTTTGTTCCAATCATGCATGGAACTAAGTTGTCTATTGAAAATTGTCCTAAATTTTCTATTGAGATGGAGGACATGACTAGTGTGCCTTATGCAAGTGTTGTTAGCAATTTGATGTATGCTATGGTCTGTACAAGACCAGACATTGCCCAAGTAATGGGAGTTCTAAGCCAATTTATGAAAAATCCGGGAAGATCACATTGGGATGCTATGAATAGAGTATTCAGGTATTTGAAGGGAAGTTCAAATTATGCACTGTGTTACCATGGTTGTATGGTTGCATCTCAAAAATCTCTCAGCATCCAAGGTTATGTTGATTTAGATTGGGTAGGGGATATTGATAGCAGGCGATCCACTAGTGGATACACTTTCATGCTTAATGGTGGAGAAATCAGTTGGATGAGAAAGTGACAGGTTGTACTTGCTTTATCCATGACAGAGGCAGAGTACATGGCTACAACTCATGCCTATAAAGAAGTTGTTTGGTTAAACTATCGGTGTTCAGACATTGGATTCAATGTTGGGCATATTTCAATCTACTGTGATAGTCAAAGTGCCATTTGTTTGGCAAAGAATCCAACCTTTCATGCCAGGACCAAGCACATAGATGTGAAATATCACTTCGTGAGGGATATGGTTGAAGATGGCAAGGTAAATCTGGAAAAGGTCGACACCTTGAAGAATGTTGTAGATGCTTTGACAAAGCTGGTTAGCACAGACAAGTTTAGATGGTGCGCAGAATCGATGGGCCTTGGGGCCTATGATAGACAATAATTTTTAAGAGTTTGGAGGAAGTTGGGAATCTTCGTCAAGTGGGAGATTGTTGAGAAACAATGCCTCAATTACCAGCTTGAACCTCTGTCAGAAAAAACACTTGGCAAAAAATTCACTCTTTCTGCCTTTACTGCCATACCACGGTGGTCTTCCTTTCTGCTCTAGCGGTACCGCAGTGACTGTCTTGGCAGTTACCCCCATACCACAGGCAGTGAGTGCACTCACCACGGTATCACGGTGAGACCGCCTGTGGTTGGGTCTGGCGATTACCGCCATACTATGGATAATCAAATAAGTGACCATGGTGGCCACAGTAAGACTACCAACAGCTTGGCTGGTGGTTACCACCATACAACGGATAGTCAAATGACTGACTGTGGTGGCTATAGTAAGACTGCCAGCAGCCTGGCTGGTGGTTATCGCCATATCGCGGATAGTCAAATGACTGACCTTGGTGGCCTTAGTAAGACCACCAATGGTTAGCCAAGTCAGCTACTACCATACTACAGTGAGTCTTGGAGCCGACTGAGGTAGCATGGTAAGAAGGATTGTCAGGGCTCGGTGAAGTTGGGGTGAGCTCAGTCGAGCTCACCGCCATACTGTGAGTTAAACTCAGTAGGGCTGCGGTAGCGCGGTAAGAGTTCGATGAGCTCAGTGACTGGGTTGAATGAGTTGGACTCAGTGACAAAAGTGGTAGACGTATCA
Source organism: Sequoiadendron giganteum (assembly GCA_007115665.2). NCBI lineage: Eukaryota > Viridiplantae > Streptophyta > Pinopsida > Cupressales > Cupressaceae > Sequoiadendron > Sequoiadendron giganteum. The sequence continues at coordinate 16,283,511 of CM021104.1, read as the reverse complement.
ACTGCAGACACGTGGCTCAGTGTCAGAGCGATAATTGGTTGGAAACCAAAATAGTTATTGCAGCAGGTGCAAGGTGACTTAGGGTGGCGAACATAACCCGATTTGAGTAATGGCATTAATGCCTGGGTGGCTCGATGCAGAGAGATCGGTTACGTGATTGGGTGTCTATTTTCATGAACCTAATGGTCAATGATTGGTTGGTAAAATTGAATGCAACATATGACTTAAGTAAGTCAAGTATGTGATTGCAAAAAGGGAGAGTTTTTCAATTCGAACTATATGTTGGATGAACATTGTAATAGTGAGATAATTCTGAAAGTGTTGCTGTGAGCTAAACAGAAGCAAGACTATGATTTTTATGTAATATTGTTATTACTGTAATACAAAATACTCTTTGCTTGGTGTGGTGGGTTTTTTACTTGGAAAGGTTTTCCCACGTTAAATACCTGTGTTATCTGTGAATGCTCAATTTGGTGTAATCTCTTTTATGCAACATGTATTTTATCTCAAGTATTTTAGATGCTATTAAAACTAGTTTATGCTCTTTTCCTCTTTTTTATTAGTGTTAAGGGAATGTATTCCACACTTTTGGGTCATTAGTTGATCATGCCCATTTTTTTCCCTTCACTTTTGACATTCTGCTTTAATAGATTCGATTGGATATTTTTCATGAAGAGGCATAATTGGAGATCAATTTTTTCTTACTTTCATTCTTGACTTTTATTTTTATTTTTGATTTGTCCAATAGCTTTTATTTTGACTAGAGGACTCTTCTTGATCATTCTTTCTTTTTATTTTGTTTCTCCACTTGAAGAAGGCACTTTCACCTTTGATTCTTGAGATATATCCTTGTTATTTTCTTGAGGTGATACTTGTTGATCCATATCTATGAGTTGGATGGATGTGGGTGAGATGGATAAGTTAGATGAGATGGTAGGAATGTGAGAAGGTGGATTCACTACTCATGATTTCTCTTCACTCAAAGATCTTCATAGGGCGAACTTCCCTAAACTACCTTAAAGAAAGACGGTGAGAGTTCTAGAATAAAAAAGAGTGGGTCACAGAGATTCTCTAGACAAACTAAAAAGCTCTCGACCAAATGACCTCAGTGCGGAATACGAATGACAGTGTGGTGCACTAGCATCCCCGAGGCACGTTCATGTCTCGTACGAACCAGAAAGCAAGTGTGTCATAGAAAATGGCAAAGTGAATGCTTCTATTCTAATTTTTGAGAACTTATGGAATGCGATAAAGTAATAGAATGTAATAGAATTGAGATAAAGTGAAATAGACTAAAATAGAAGTGATAAAGATAAGGGGAAGAAGGGAAAGGAAATACTTACAACCGTGTGGATGATGAAGCCTCCAGCGAGTGAATGTCTTTGATACCTACACACAAGAGAGAGAGAGAGAGAGAGAGTGTTGGGGCTGTATAGGGGTTTGCCTCAGTCAAACCCCCATTTTGGTGTTCCCACCTCCACAGACAACCAGATAGATAGAGAGAAAAATATGAAATGAAGTACACAAAGACACTACAAAATAGTGTTATTCTACTCAATCAAATAGTAGAGGAGAGGAGTGAAAGCTTACCACCTCCACCCAAAGTGCTCAAGGCTAGTGGGGGAGAAAATGATAGGGACTCAAGCCTCTACTATTGTGGTGTTTCATTCCACACTTGCTCTGAAGTGATAGAGTGTTGATGTTGTTGTGGTTGTGAAGTGTAAAGTGTTGCTTGAGAGTGAAGAGATAGTGAAGAAGCTGCTTAGAGCTTGTGAAGAGATTTTGAAGGAAGGAGAGAGTCCCAAGAAGGTGAAGAGATAGTAAAGAAGCTGCTTGGAGCTTGTGAAGAAATTGTGAAGGAAGGGGAGAGTCCCAAGAAGGTGAAGAGATGAAAATGGATGAGGGAGTAGTGAATATGAAGAAGGGAGATGAAGAAATGGCCATATTCGTGTCATTCGACTAAAGAGGGCATTACAAGTTGACTCCCAATGGGAAATGTAACACCTCTATAGGCTCCAAACATAGGAATCTATCAAGGACATAAGCATGCCAAGAGGACGTTTGTGTGTTGTGTGGCCGTCTCTACGCTGTGCGGGCATCTCTAATAGTTAATCCTCTGTCGATGCTCAAAACAAGCGCCAAGTGTGATGTGAATAGTGGGCTTATGTAGAATTAAGCCTTTGCCTTTGGTTTTCTAAAATGCAAAGGGAAAAAAGGGGAACTTGCATTAGGGGTGCAAATTCACTCCTATACATTTTCCCCCACTTTAGCGAACATGAATACTAATGAGTGCTTTGGTAAAGTAGATTGAAGAAATAGTAAGGTTAGAAATGTATACATGAACCCTTAAGGAAGGAGAACGTGATCTGGTGAACCCAAAAGTGCAGGATGAGCAAAGGACTTCATAGCTCTACAGAACTATAAAGCTGAAGAAAGAAGGCACCTTACAGGCCCGCAGATCTGCAAGGAAGATATCCTCCAAGAACTCTCACATGAAGGAGACCTAGAAAAGAACCTTACAAAACCGTAGACCTGCAAGGAAGGTATACTCTAAGAACTCTCACATGAAGGAGACCGAATGAAGGGGACTCTGCAGAGTCAAAGAAGGTGACATGTTTACCCGCAAATAGAAAATGTTAGGATCCGGCCATGTAGGCCAATGAATGGACAATCATGTAGACCATCGCTAAGTTGTAATACTTTCAAAGGACTCCTTCGGGAACCCTTTAAAAGGAAGGAGGGTCCACTCCAAGGATGTACCATTTGAAAAGTAAAGTCTAGTCAGGCTACCCCCAAGCTAGATGTAAGGATCGGTCTAGTCGGGCTGCCCCTGAGCTAGACGAAAAGATAGAAAAAGGTCTAGTCGGGCTGCCCCTAAGCTAGATGCCATGGAATTCATTCAAGAGAAAAAGATTTCAAAGGGGGTTTCTCAGGAACCCTTCAAAAGGAAAGGGGGTACACTCTAGGGACACTTCAGTCAAAATACATAGAGAGAGAGGGGGTCCTTAAGAAGGACACACATCTCCAAAACAAGTTATAATTACCCCCAACATACAGGGGAGGAGAACCATGAAAGATACCCTAGAGAAGGATAGAGATAAACCTCGATATCACTTGTCATGCGAAGAAAAGGCAAGTGCATCGCAAGGTGCCTGAATCATGAAGTTGTTGTATTTTTTCCTTCAAGGCCTTGCATTCACTAGTGGAATGGCCAAACACTTGATGGCATGCTCAGAAAGAATGTTTTGCTTCATCATGTTTATGGTATTTCTTATGTGTAAGAGGAAGAGTAATCAAGCAGGCTTTCAGAAGCTGGAACAAAATGCGCTCTTGGTCAGATAAAGGATGAGCAGGAATCAACCCTTTCTCTTGTGAAGAAAAGCTTGAATTCTCACAAGAAGAATATATGAAGATAGAAGACAAAGGAGGATGGACCAATTTGCAAGAACAAGGTTGAGTGGACATCATGCCAACATTGAACCGTGGTTTGTGCTTAGATTGTTTATTCAAGAATCCAAGCCCCAAATTATGCTTATGGGGTGTGAATTCTATAGGGACTTGAATGCCTTGTTCATTATTCCCACAACCCTTACACTCATAGCCATACTTAGATACAAGCTTAAAGCAAGGGCCATAATGTATTTGCAAATCATGAGAAGGAGGATCTTCATAGAAAGAATTATTCTAGCAAGGGGAAACATACTCCTATACAGGATTGTCATCATCCTTCTTGATAGGATTGTCAGCATTATCCTCCATAGAAGAAGTGTAATCATCTTCCTCATGAGGAGGATCAATACTAAGAACATTACAGTTAGAATTCACATTATCCTATGATGCAAAAGAATGATCATCTTTGATAGCGGGTGTGAATGATTCCATCGAAAGGTCTAAGTGGATCGGGTTGACTTTGTATTCCTGAATGAAGGAATCTATAAATACTAAGGGACCCCAATCATCACCAAGATATGCACTCCTTTGATAGGAAGTAGAAGGAGAAGACTTAGGATTTCTCGCTTCGAAAGGATCTTCTTTAGGGGCATCTATCTCCAAAGTATGCTTTGTAGTAGGTATTGTTGGAGTAAACATCAACACAGTGGAAGAAACTGAAGGAATAAGAGTAGGCACAACCAAAGCTTGACCAATAGTTGTTAACTCACATAAGTGCATATAATCAGGGTCAGCTTTGACTGTGACTACTCAATTATTACAAATGAACTTAATAGATTTATGCAAGGTAGACAGGACTGCACCCATAGCATGAATCCATGGTCTACCAAGAAGAAGGTTATAAGGTAACTTCTCTAACATAACATATACAAGGGTAGGTATAGTAACAGGTCCAAGCTGCAAAGGTAATACTATCATACCTAGAGCTTTTCGCCCAACATTATTGTATGCATCTAAAAATGGTCACATTAAATCAAGCCTGATAATTAATTAAATATGAATTATTTAATTAATCTTCTAAATATCATCTAGATATAAATAAATTTAATTATTTATTTATATCGTTCATTTTCTAATTCTTCTAATTTAATTAAATAAATAATTTTATTTAATTATTATTATTTTCTATTTTCCTCTTAATTAATTAAATAAATTTCATAATTTATCTAAATTAATTACCGTGTTACTTTAAGTTTGAATTTTTAAATTCAAATAAGAATATTCTTCTAAATTCATTCTTCACTTCACATTTAATTAAATATTCTAAATATTTAATTAAACACCATTTTCACCTCTCACACATAATTAAATATTAATTATTTAATTATGGAAGCTTCTAAATTCATTGTCACATATAAGTAAATTATTTCATTATGGATTTATCCTCAACTACCAACTAACTCCTCATAACTAAAAATGCCAAATGGCTACTTTCCTTCATTTTTGAATGCAAGAGGTTGTGTAGGAGGAAACATTTTCCCTCTTTCTCTCTAGCTTCCATCTTTCTCTCCAACTTCCCAATCTTCCACCGTTCATCTTACCAAGCTTGATTTCAACCGTCGATATTTTCCAAGTAGGCTTTTGCCTCCAAAAGTCTATAAATATAGCTTCTTTGAGCTTTGAAAAAGATCTAGAATCTAAGAGAATATAGTGTGAGCATTATAGTTGCATTTATCCATTATTTAGCAATCTTATTTACTAGATTTCTTGAGCATATCATAGCATTTTAGTTTATCATTTTACAATCATAATCCATTTTAGTTTCATAGCTTAATCTCATATCATTTAACATATAAATGCATGTTGCATAATCTCATTCTCTAGGATTTCATTCCATTGAGCTACTGCTTACACAATCTGAGAGCAAACAACTTACAACGAATCTTTGGAGATAGAGGACAATGAGATGTCTTTGAAGAATCTATTGTGTTTAGAGTTCGCTTATCTTTAAATTAGATTTCTTTGATACAATGTCACATTGGTGTGTTTGTTTTACTCTTTAGTTTATTCCACATATTCACACACACAATTATCAAACCCATGAATGTCAATAGAATAAGCATTAATAGAAGATGGATCAATATTAATCTTAGGCAATAGATCAATGCTATATACATTGAGTGCCGAACCAGCGTCAACGAGAGTACATCTAATACCAATCTTATTAATATTAACTATAATCATTAGAGGATATGCTTGCTTATGTACTTCCAGAGGTGGGAGTTCATGTGGATAGAACGTAATATTTGGTGAATCTGCATGAATATAATCTATTAACGCATCAGCATCTGTTGGCCTAGTAGAAGAAGGCAAGAGTATCCTTTGCAAGGCTTCCTAAAGAATACCTTGGTAAACCAGAGCAGACTGAAGCAATTCCCATAGTGAGATCTTATCTGGAGTAACTTGATGTTGCTTGACAAGATAGTAATCACTAGGTGCTTTAGTCATAGGTTCAGGTGCTTGAATAAGTCTTAGTTGTTTATTTATTCTAGTATCATAGGTACGGGCTACTGCTCTTGAAGAGGGAACCTCAAAAAGATCAAGAGAGTCACTATCAAATGAAATGCCATCAATAGAAAAAAACCCTTTTAGAAGAAGGACTAGATGGAGTCACGTAAATGATCGGTCTCTTAGGCCTTTGAGGGGAAATAGAGACATAGATTACATTTACAAAATCATCACACCTAGTAGAATGATTATTCAAAGCCATGTTCTCAACATCGATCCAAACAGGATCAAATGCGGAAGGAGATTCAACATGCACTAATGCATCATCTCTAGAGGAGAGTGCATTAGAATAGATAAGAAATTCATCATTCACAAATGCAACATCCCTAGAAGAGAGTGCATTGGAATGGGAAGGAGATTCATCATTCGAGAATGCATCATCTCTAGAAGAGAGTGCATTGGAATGAATAGAAGGGTAGAGTAACATTTATAAAAGTATCAATGATTTCATCTTCTTGCAACAAGATATCCTCCAAAGAAAGACGACTCTCATGAGAAGGATCAAAGATACCAAGTGACATAGATAAAGCCAAATCACCATCACATGCATGAAATGGAACATCATTAATATTTAAAAAAAATAAGATACAAAACTAATAAAAGAAGATATTAAATTCATTATGATTTTTTTGTTATTTTCTATGTTCTAGTAATTTTCATTTTCAGAGGTCTTCAGAGTGAAATTTGAGGTCGGAACTTGCGTTAGTCCCTAAAATTTGACTATCAAAGGCACTAGTATTTTAGGGACTAAACTAGTTCTCTAGGAGACCTTTCCAATGGTGTAAACAGTTCTGAATTTCAAGCACTGAGTCAAAAGTTACAATCCTGCAAAGTAGGAGTAAATAAATTCCTAGTTTTCAAAAAACACACTCTTCACGTCAAGTTCACCAAAATTTAGAGAAGGGGGATTCACTACTCATGAGTTCTCTACACTGAGAGAGCCTCATGGGGTGAACTACCCTAAGCTACCTCAAAGAAACACATCGAGAGTTCTAGAATCAAAAAGAGCAAGTCATAAAGATTCTCTAGAAAAATTAAAAAGCTCTCGTCCAAAGGACGTCAGTGCGGAATACAGATGACAGCATAGCATGCTGGAATCCCTGAGGCACGTTGGAGTTTCATACAGACTAGAAAGCAAGTGTGTAACAAAAAATGGAAAAGTGAATGCTTTTATTCTAATTGCAGAGAACTTCTGGAATGCAATAAAGTAATAGAACTAAGAAAAAGTGAAATAGATTGAAATAGAAGTGATAAAGATAAAGATAAGAAGGGAAAGGAAATACTTACAACCATGTGGATGATGAAGCCTACAACTCATGGATATCTTTGATACCTACACACAAGAGAGAGAGAAAGTGTTGGGGCTGTATAAGGGTTTGCCTCAGTCAAACCCTTGTTTTGGTGTTCCCACCTCCATGGACAACCAGATAGATAGAGAGAAAAGTATGAAATTAAGTAAAGTACACAAAGACACTACGAAATAGTGTTATGCTACTCAACTAAGTAATAGAGGAGAGGAGTGAAATCTTACTAGCTCCTCCCAAAGTGCTCAAGGCTAGTGGGGGAGAAAATGAGAGGGACTCAAGCCTCTGATGTCATGGTGTTTCGTTCCACACTTGCTCTATTGAAGTGATGGATTATTGATGTTGTTGTTGTGAAGTGTAAAGTGTTTCTTGAGAGTGAACAGATAGTGAAGAAGTTGCTTGGAGCTTGTGAAGAGATTGTGAAGGAAGGGGAGAGTCCTAACAAGGTGAAGTGATGAAAATGGATGAGGAAGTAGTGAATATGAAGAAGGGAGATGAAGAAATGTCTATATTCGGGTTAGTTGGCCGAAGAGGGCATTACAAGTTGACTCCCAATGGGAAATGTAACACCTTTGTAGGCTCCAAACACGAGAATCTGTTAGGGATGTAGGTGCGCCGCATGGACATCTGTGTGTCGCACGGGTGTCTCTACGTTGCGCAGGGGTCTCCAATAGTTATTCCTCTATCGACACTCAAAACAAGCACCAACTGTGATGTGAATAGTGGGCTTATGTGGAATTAAGCCTCCACCTTTGGTTTTATAAAGTACAAAGGGGTAAAAGGGGAACTTGCATTAGGGGTGAAAATTCACTCCTATATAGGTACTATTAGCATCAAAGGAAGCTTGCACATCCTTAATCAGTTGGCAAGAAGAATCAATAGAGGCAACACTAGGGGATGCATACCCTAACCCAGGATGGTTGAAATGGAAGGATGATGGTACAAAAGATGGAGTGGTAGGAAATGAATCATGAGATGGAGAGGGATGATCTTGAACATCCTCAATAGGATTGTGAATAGATATGGTGAAGACAAAGGTATCATCAAGATCCCAAAAGGTTTTGCTCCAAGAACGACCATCTGAAGTTGACTCAACATTGTTCTTAATAGTCTGGATATCCTTAGCAACATTAACATTTTCTCCTACAAATGACTTCTCAGCAGAAAATGAACTATCCATAAAATACTCTCCACACCCCATATCATGGATCTAGACCTTGGTTCCATAAGGTGTAGAGAATCGAGTGGATGAATTGACCAAGGAATATGGATAAATGTAATGTGATGAGGTGGAATATTAAGCTTCTTGATTAATAAGAACTTGAAATTGAGTGGCCCCTCTCAAATTATTGTAGTATTGGAAGGGATTATGATCACCTGGTATAGTAATTTTGATGCCATCATAGGGAAACTTTAGGCATTGGTGATAGGTGGAAGGTACAACTCTCATGGAATGAATCCATGGGTGAGCAAGGAGGAGATTATAGGGTAGGTCCATAACCAAGAAATGGAACATTTTATTCTAAACATCAGGGCCAACCCTCATTGGCAAAGTAATTAATCCTTCAGATAAGCACTCAACATCATCATAAGCCTTGATAATAATTGTTTTAGTTTGATCTATCCAAGCCTCAGTTTATCCCAATTATTTCACCAATTTTAGGGTGCATATGTTCAGACCTACTCCATCGTCTACCAAGACTCATCTGATTTTATGTTTATTAATGAAAACTTCAAGGTGTAGTGGATCATTGTGGTTTGGATTTTATGCGGAAAGGTATTGTTTGAAAAAGGTGACATGGCGAGGTGTATCTATAGATCCTATCATGGCCTAAAATTGGTTGAAATTTAGGTTAGAAGGGATGTATGTATCTTGCAAGGCTTTGTCCAAAATAGCTCTATGATATGGGGAGATGCGAAGAAGCTCAAGAATAGATATTTTTGTGAGCATTTTCCTTAGATGATCAAGGAGATTGTATTCAATTTTTGGTTGTGGATTAGAGGAAGCCCCTTGAAGGGTTACCTTGGCTCTATGAGTGGTGACAACACATTCTAAACTTTTATTATTAATGGTAATTGTGGCAACATGACTATCAAAGGCTCGGATGTGACTAATGATAGTATTGTAGTCATGTGAAACATTGGTATGATTAGCACTATTGTTACCTAAACTAGAGGACTTCACTTTTTCATAATCTTAAAAGGGAGTCTTGAATATGGTATGATCAACATTGGTTTTAGGTTGGTGGGTTATCCACTGAAGTGTATCCTTGTTCAATAAGGTCCTAAATGAGATTTTTTAGTGTCCAACATGATGATGTTTTATGTCCTTTTCCACGGTGATATTCATAGTATTCATTTTCATTCCACCAATTAGGTTTGAACAATGTGGGTTCATAATTCTTGATGTCTGGAAGCTGAATGACATTGGATTGTTAAATTTTATTTAGAACTAATTCAATAGGTTCACCCAAGGGAGTGCATGTTCTCTTAGTGCATGTTGGTCCTCTACATTGTTGGTTATTTTGGATTGCATTCAATGTTTGATCTTGACTTTGTTTTTGGGTGTTTGATGTGTTTGATGTGGAGGGAACTTTAAGGTAAATGGTAGGGTGACATTTTTTTACTACTTTTACATCAACAACTCCATCATTAGTGACATTCTTGTTTCAGGGCCAAAATTTTCCTTTGTCATTATTAGCTTTTGGGGTTTCTTTGGAAAGTTTGACCAGTCCTTTACCACGAGAACTTTCTCAATAAAGATTTCATTTTCAATGATATCCTCAAAAGTTGTGCAACATTGTATTTGGAATTCAGATTCTATGTTAAGGTTTTCCACAAACATGGGGACAAACTATTTCTTAGGTATGTGGCAAGGACACTTGCTAGACATACTTGGCCATCATTGGTAGAATGATGTGAGTGATTATCTCTCATCTTGTTTAGATGTGCATAGTTTTGCGAGGGTCATGTCACTTTCTATATTGAAGGAAATGTGATTAATGAATCTGTTAGCCAAGTCACCCTATGTCCAAAACCCTGGAGGAAGGTGTGTAAACTAATCTAGAGCCTATTCTATCAGACTTCATTGAAATAGTCTCATCAAATAAGTGGGCTCAAAAGCGATGTCCATACATGCCATGTTAAATTCTCATATGTGTTCCACTAGATCCCCTTTCCCTTTGTATTTGGTAAAAGTTGGTGGAGTAAAATGAGGAGGGAAAGGTGGCATGTATAGATTTTTGTCAAATTGATAAGGACATAATTCCTCCATAGAACATGTCTTTTTTATTTTCCCCAATTGTATGTTTTTCATTGTTGTTGTATTGCTTGTATTTGTTGCATTAAGGTGTCTGCAAGATATGATGTTGCGTTTGGTTTTTTTTGCATGATGGCATTAGTGTCAAATGTTGGATTTGGAGTGACATTTTGTTGTATTGGACCTTGTTGATATTGATGTGTGAATGTTGCATTGGTGTTGGTTTGATTTGGAATGTAATTGGTATTTTTATTTGTCCCAAAATTCATGTTCATGTGTGGTTTGGAATTTTGAAATTGTGGTGTTGTACCTTGATTAGCATTTTGGAATTGAACTGTTGGACCTTGGTTTGTGTTCTGAACTGATGGCAAGGGAACTTTATTTGAGTTTTGAAATGATGGTGCAGGACCTTGATTTGCATTTTGAAATGGATTTGGTACCTTATATGGAACAATATGAATTCTCCTTGATTTATTGGGTTGATTTTGAGGTGTGGAACTTTGATTTGTGTGTTGGAATAGGGGATTCTAGGAATTTCATACCCATGGGGTTTGACAATGAGGCACCAAATGTAAAATTCAGTCCTTGTGTTGTGGCATGAGTTCTCTTGTTTCCAAATATTGGTGGATTGGGGATGTGTATGTTTGTTGGCATGTGTGTATTTTTTGATTAAGGTAAAAGCAGGTTTTGAATGGGCCCCTAAACCCTTTAACAATGGATAGAGAAAAGATAAAGCATTAAGAGTTTAACAAAAGATGAGGAGCTTCTAGTAGAGAAAGACCAGAGACTAGCACATAGACAACAACAAAACAAAAATCCAGCAGAACACCTGCAGGAAACCAGCCACTAGGCCAAATTTCTCAGGATATCAGCGACCTCCTTTTCTAGGTTGTCCATGTTGATAGTAGCTTGCTTCATGTCCTATATGTCCATAGGGGGCTTGTCCAACTTCCTTTTCATATTGGATCTAGTACATTTTCTCAGCAAAAGCCCTTCCATCTGACCTGGATCTTTGACCTCTCCCACTTCCACCACAAACTTAACCTGATGAGTCCTTTCCATATTTTTGACCATCATGTTCATGGTACTAGCCATGGATTTAAGAATTTTGTGGCTCATTTCCAAGACCTTATGAATATATTCTCTGACATTTTTAAGCCTTGCCTCAATATCAAAAAGTTTTCCTTCATGATTGTTTTTGAAATTTTCCAAATCTTCCACAGTTTTTTTCAAGCACTCAACCATATAATTATTTTCATCTTCTATCCATAGGTCCTTAGCTCTACCTTTTTCCTTGCTTGTGTTATCAACCCCCTCCATCTTTTCGAACCTACTATTATAACCCCTTTGGTTAAGCTTTATATCCTTTATCTCGAAGAAAGCCCACCCGATCAGATGAAAGAAATAAACAGAGCCATTGTGAGCAATAGCCAAGATGTCACTAGGGTACTCACACTTAGCTTTGAAGTAGTGGCCATCTTCCTTAATATCACTGGGGTACGAGGGCCTATCCTCCCTGTGCACTGCAGGGTAGCTAGAAGTCTTTGAAGAATTGGTGTGTTGGGGTTCCTCATGGTCAATGTGGTAGGAAGGGCCCTCCTCCAATTTTCTTTTACCTTTCCCCTGGTGAGGAACACTGGGAGTACCTTTAGTTTTTAGAATGGCAATGTTAGACCCAGGATAAATGATTTTGGCCCTACCAGTAGACATCATTGCACTAGGCTTAGGGAGGGCACAAGATCTAGACTTTCTTTTGACAATTCCCTTCTTCTTGACCTCCACAAGGTTCTCTTCCTTCCCCTCCATTTCAGTATCCCACTCATCTTTTTCCATATAACTATCACCTAGTTCCTCCTTATCAGAGGCAGAGTGAGGAGAAGGGGTATGATGGATGGTCGAAAAAGCTTTAAAGTGTTCATAGATTAAAACAAGTAAACCCTCATAAATTAGGGGATATTTGATTGGATTAGACACATGATCCTGAAGATTTGAATTTAACAAGGTGGAGAGGTAAAAGGAAGGGATACGCTAACGTGGTGCCTAAAATGGTTTAGGAGCACAAAGTGATACCCAAAAATTCCGGTGTATCTTCCCTCCAGTGTGATATACTCAATGATGATCCTCAGAACCTCCCTCCACAACAACTTGATTTTCATAGCATCATAGCTACTCTTAGTAGCCTGCAATAGGTCCTCCCTTTCCTTGTTAGTGTGAGGGAAATTCTTCACCGCCTGGTCGAAGAGCTTCCTATCTCTTTGAAACTTGAGACCCTCCATTGGCATACCGGTTACCTCAAAAATTAATTGCTCGTCGATCTTCACCTTCCTTCCAAACAAATTAATTCTACCATTATTCTAGTCCTTCACAAAGATCTTGGTAACCTCCAGATCTCTACCTTGGATTTTCTCCATAAATCTCATGATGCCACCCTTCTCTAACACCCTCCATAATTTTTCATTGGTTTTTAGCTCACTGCAATCGACTGGTTCCAACCTGCAATGCTCTCCGAACATTCTGTCTACAATACAAATTTTCTTTGAAGAATCTAGAATGCCAAAATTCATGGGCACAAAAATTCCTAGAAAGTGTGTGAGGCACCAAAGATTAATGAAACCATAAAACCCACAGTACTCCACACCTTGAATAAAAATGATGAGACAACAATACCAAGACTGCTTTGGAAAAACCTCCTTTAGCTTAATCATTATTCAGAGATGGAAATTGAACCCTCCCATGGGCTCGATCATACATAATTAAGGTCATGATGTTAGCCTCAAGACCATCACTCTTCTTCCATATCATCTTATTATTCACCTTCACCCCTATGTTTGCAAAATAATCCACCACCATATTGATCTCCCTATAGACATGGGTGATAAAGTAGTTCTCAAAGGAATTGATAATTTACTTACATAAATTAACCCAATTTTCTATAGTCGAGGACGACTTTTGAGACCCTTTAATGCATTGGATTATATTGTTCGAATCTCCTTCAACCCAAACTTTTGTGTACTTCAGCTTCCTAGCAAGGTTAAGGACTTGATAAGCCCCTATGGCTTTAGCAAGGTGGTTGGTCTATCTGCCCAAGGGGAGTGCCACCGTTGAAATGAAATTTCCATTGTAATCCCTAGTCACTCCCTCACACCCAGTAGGCCCAGGACTTCCCTTGGTCACCCCGTCAAAGTTGATTTTAACCCACCCAGGGGGGAGTCTCCAGAAGATACCATCCCTAGGCCCCTTGATAGATTTAGGAACTTGAGACACATCAACCCCTATCATCCAAGCCTCAATAGCTCTGATATCATTATCCTGGCAGATGTTATTCCCTTTAACCTTCATGTTACCATTCAAAAAACTTGAAAATCTCTCTCAAATCTCTCATAATTATCTCAAAGACCACCTCCTTTGAAAGGGAAGAGTTCCTAAATATTTTTTTGTTGTGGTCCTTCCATATTCCCCACGTGAGATGTGGAAAAATATATTTCTAGAGCAGATCCAACACTTGATTTTTGATGACCCTTTTCATTGATTGTAGAAATCCATTATAGAACCAGGAAAAACCCAATTGAGATTCCACATCTGTAAAATCCTGCACCATATTTTATAGGAAAAGGAACAATGAAGAAATATGGGAAGCACTTTCAACATCCGCACAACAAAGATAGCAATGATTAGGAAAGGAAAAACCACACTTACAAAGATTATCATTAGTCAAGATTTTATTCTAGAGCATAATCCACGAAAAGAAATTAATTTTAGGAGTAAGGTTATGCACCCAGGCCTTCACCTAGATAGGAGGGGGAGAAAGATAGAAGCAAAAATCAATAGCCAAAGAGACAAAAAAGATCCTCAAGGGAGATAATTTCCAAATCAGGTGATCCCCTTGGCCCCTAAGAAGCAGCACAACAGAATTAATAATGGTCTGCAAGGGTGAAAGATCCAGACTAAGAAGAGAGACACTCACCCACTGGTTTGATCTCTAGTAGTCCCCAACAAGACTACCATATTTGGCTTTTCATTCCCCCATGTGGCTACTGAAGGCCGGAATGTCACAAAAAAGTTCAACTCCCACCCACCTGTCTTCCCAAAAAAGAATCTTTTTACCATCTCCAAGCTTCCACATGGCTCCCTTCCTAGCAAGATCCCTAGCCTTGGTAAAATTATTCCATAGGGAAGAACCCAGAGGGAGAGAAGGAGAGTAAATGAAATCTTTAAGAGAAGCAATACCCTGAAGATATTTACAGTGCTAGATAGAATTCCATTCACGAACTTCAGAGAAAGTTTGCCACACCTGCTTAGCCAAAAGGGCTTTGTTGAAAATTTTCAAGCTTCGAAGGCCAAAACCCCCATACTTTTTAGGTTGGCACACACTCTCCCAAGAAACCAAAGAAATATGCTTCTTTTCATCAACTCTTGACCAAAGGAAGCATTTCTGAATTCTTTCAATAATTTCAGTGTATTTAGAAGGAATCTTAAATAGGCTCAAGGCATAAACTGACAAATTTTGCAGAGAGGATTTAAGCAAAAGAACTTTACCAGCCTGACTAAGGAGGGCACCTTTCCATCCGGCCAACTCATGATTAATTTGGTCAATCAGAGAAGTCCAGAAAGAATCTAGAGGTTTAGAACCCAAGGGAAGACCCAAGTAAGTGGAGGGAAGAGGTTTAATAGCACTGCCAAGAATCTCAACAATCTTTGCCTCTGCTCCAGGGTGTTGACAAAGAAAATGGAGATTTTATCCTTATTGATTTTCTAGAAAAAAGTAGCTTCATACAAAGACATGAAGTTCTTTAGGACTTTGGCTTCAACAATAGTAGCACAACCCATGAGAAGAGTGCCATCAACAAATTATTGGCAGGAACACACAATATTGGCAGAAGACAGTCTTAGTCCTTTCAAGATCCCATCACTAACCTTCCTAAGCAATAGCCTGCCAAGGCTTTCCGCTAAGAGGGTGAAGAGAATAGGTGAAATAGGGCCTCCCTGTCTAACACCTCTGGTGGCTTTGAAAAATCTGGAAGGAGATCCATTAACAATAACAACAGTGCTGGTAGTAGAGATCATTTCCTTAATCAATTGAACAAAACTTTTAGAAAACCCAAAAGCTCTTAAAATTATTAGTAAAAGATCCTAGTCCACTCTATCATAAGCCTTGGAAATATCCAGCTTGAGAAGAAAACCTTGATTCTTAGACACTGTTAGCTCTCAAAAATGCAAGTTTTGAACCATTGAAGGTTTCCAAGCTTTCACAACATTTTAGGGTAACAGAACAAGGTTTTGAAACAATTTAACCTTCTACTCTTTACATGCTGCTAGATCTAGGTGGGTGTACCTACTTGAATTGAGCAGATTTGACTTTTGATCTTCTCCTATTGCCCTAATTTGTCCAAGATGGCAATTTGAAATGGACAAAATAAAACAATTTTGGTACAACAAGCAAAAAAATATTCAAAACTTAAAACCTAATATGCTCAAATGACAGATAAAAGATTGTGAGTGAAACTAGAAGATGAAAACGAAAAGTCCAGTGCCTTATAGGGTTCACAAAGTCAAGAGATATCTGAAATGGGTTTATTTGTTCTAGCAAACATTCAAGTTGTTTAGCATTTTATTTGGTTTATAGCTTGTATAAACATGCAAGATTGTGATTACTGAGTTCTTCTTAATAATCCAATTGACATTCCCTAATTACTATGATCAATTCAAAGTATTTAATCTTTACTAGAAAGAAACAATCAATTGACCATACAGATACAACAAATGTGCACTGACGAATTAGATATAAACTTGTTTACACTAATTCGAATAACCAGAAAACACCATTACGGAGACAACTTCAATAATATTTTTGACAAACATCATAAACAACTGATACCAGAAATAATGCACCATTCTATTAATTTTTCATTGATATCTCCATCATTATACATATGCTACCAGTCTCATCTTTTCCTCAAAAAAATGTAATATCGTTGTCCGTTCTCTATATCTAAGTAACTCCCTCCTTCTTACATTGTTTTCAAAATGATCATTTATACATTGAGAAGATGAAATGATGCATCCTTTCAGAAATAAGCAAAACTAAATACAAAACAAAAAGCAGAGAATAATTAGGCTCTAGTTTGCCACAAGTGAGTTTTAGCAAGATAGTCCAAATAATCTTGGCACTTGTACGTGTCCGCATCTTCAACAACATTCTGGATTATAATTTCCATCTTGACCATTTCCTCATTTTGCTCGCTCACTTCCTCTAGTGTTGTATTCTCTGTAGAAGCTATATTCATGATTCCATTTAGTATTGTGTCACATTCATTCTTCCATCGGGCGGCATCTTTCAACTCCCCTCTATTATCAGAGAATGTGACCACAGTTTTCTTGGCAGCTTCAATTAATCCTTGCTTATCTCCCTACAATTCGCCACAAAATTTTTGATGGCGACTGATAATATGATTTGCAACTTCAAGTGTAGTACCATTAGCCTCCTCATTCTTGGCTAATTCATGAAACCTTTCCATAATTATTCCATCCATCCTGTCATGCTCCTTCAATGTAGTCAGAGTACTAGAATATTCTCCCCATAATTTGTTCAACTAGGATGTCAAATTATCCTGCCTCCTCTTAACAATTGCAACAATTGCATCATACTTTCCTTGATTATAGGCACTTGACCCTATCCAATGATCTTTAGCCTAAGAGCTTTCTCCTTGAGTGAGCATTTTGGCTGGATCAACTGAAACACCAACCAAGTCTTTCAATCTATCATTTTCTCATAACATTCTCTCATTACTCGCCTTATACATTTCTCTTTCTCTTATCAGTGCCTAGATCTATGCTTTATTCAATTTTGCAATGTCTATCCCAATCTCTGTAGTAACCACAGGATCAGCCTCTCCAACCTTTAGAGTCATTACATGGCCAAATGCCTTCTTTGTATCAATCACCACTGATTTCCTGTGAGGGGGATACAAAGCCCATATCATCAATGATCCCTCATCAGTATTATACTTAGAACCTGCATACACCTCTGTCACCTTTTCCTTATCAAGTTTTTGTGTATTGTTACTATCTCTTAAGAAGCTATCAAATACCAATGCAGAATTCAAATCAAGTCTAGGAAAGATCATGACACCAGCATTCTCCAACATTTTCCTCCCCTTTTCAGGAGTCATATTTGTCATTTCATCATCCACACATTTTCTCATTTGATCCAATAATTGCTCTTCATTCCCAGAAGTGACAGCACCAACATCTTCTCTTATTTCTTTCCCCCTTAGTTTGTACAAGAATGCTTTGAACTTTGGAGAATTTATAAACTCATCATCTGAAACAAAAGATCTGTATTCCATATGCCTCACATCAATATCACCACTACCAATACTTTGTTCTCTAGTTGGGAAAACATACTGCTGAGTCCTCAACCTAGATATTTTCTCTATTCTGTCCTGTAGCATTTCATCCATTGGAGTTTCCTCATCTCCAGAAGGAAATATTCCTATATCCTATAGCCCTTGGTTATAGTTTTCAACCACTGCCTTTGCTTCCTCTTCATCCAGATTTCTGATCATATCATCAAAGGGATAAGGTACATGCTGATACCTTCCAAAGTTAATCTTTTCTTTGGCTGAATTGATATATCCTTCAGGGTCAAAGTTTTTCCTGGGTGGTCCACTTTTCATATTATAATGCAATAACCTATCATGGAGTGAATTATACTCTTCCTTGGCCAACACAGTGAAATCAGCAAAGCACAGTGTACTAGGCATAAATGCCTACTTCCCATAAGAACTGAAAATCATCACACTGCTGTAATCCATTTGTCTAACAATTTCCAAATATGCAATTCTTTTTGGAACTGTCCTTGGTAGAATAAAAGGGGTACCTTCAAACCCATACACCCTAATCATTGTAGCTCCTTCCAAACAATACCAATCACCCCAATTATGATCAATTGGCCCATTAAAATTTTTGGGCCGAAGAAACCTTTTAATCTCATTAGTCAAAGAATAGTTACAAGGATACTTATACAACCTGTACAAAGTTTTCACAAAGTATTCCTCAAAATGGATGAAACTAGCATTGGAAAACCTGCTATCCCAAATCGCAGTCCACAACTGAACAGGAAATGCCTCACCCTCCTTATCAATTTGAAAGATTCTCATTTCTGGAGGCCATACTCCCAACTCCTGACCAAAGTACAACACCAAATGCATCAACAATGAATAGTGTCTCAAATGAACAATAGAAGCTCCACTCCTTATAGCCATCAATCCTGAATCAAGCTCCCTAGCAATAAATGAAGCATAATCAAATGGCCTGGAATTATGATACTGAATATCTATTGTGATAATCATTGGCACAATTGACATGAGTTCCCGGGAGTCCATCCCTAAGACTTGACACACTGAGAAATATGTGTACTTCATGTAAGGTTCAAACAAATCTACATGATAAGGAGGCCCCTCACTATCTTGCAAAGGTTCTAATTTGCTACCTTGTTTAACTCTATGAATAGGTAACCTCCAACCCTTATAGATTGTATCCATTCTTGAAAATTCCTTTTCCAATTCTTCGCAGCTGATTTCCTCATTGCAAAAGCCTTCCAATTTGAAAACCTCACCCACTGCTTCTTTAGACACATATATCTATGGTTTTCTAGATGGGTCACATATAGCCTTATATTTTGGATCATAATTGTCTGCAAGCACCTTCACTAATTCTACATTTACAAAAATATTAGGGCACACCAGTTTCCCTACATTCAACTTCCATGGGTTACAGACTGGTTCAAAATGGTTTCTTCTATGGTAATGGAAATTGAAAAGCTCAAAACCTCTTATGGCAGTCCAGACATCACCTATGAACTTGCACTTGTCATCTAGTTTGTCAACCTCTGCCCTAAGCTATGCAGACCTTCTAGCTTTTGGGCCCAAGCTAGGTAATTGATCAATAAGGTCTTGGTTCAACCTCCTTTCAGTGCCCTCATGCTCTGTATCAACCTTTTGTTTCTTTCCTTTCGAGAAACTACTCACAGCAGGTTCTACCCTTACCCTTCCTAGAACCAGAAGACTCCATTCTCAAGCTTCTAGAAGCAAAGTGTAAAAAACCAAGGAACAGTCACTTACAGTATTTCACTTAAGCTCCTCAAACTGAAAATGTCTCGGTTCTCTGCTCAGCACGCCAATTCACCTGCAATCAATTCAGAATTGAAGAATTGATACAACCCTTACTATTATATCCCATCGTGCCATTAATGAAGCATGAATGAAAATCCATTTGAAACTGGCATTGTCACATCAACTATCATTTCAATGAGAAACTTTCAAATCTAGGGTGAAGTCCTTTTGCAACGTCTATTACACCCTTCGCCAAGACATAACATGGTCTTACCAACATTTGTATCCAAAAATGATGACTGTCACTTCCTTTTGAGTCGCTATAAAAATTTTGAGTAGGGGAGATGTTACATAGCCCTCATTGTGTCATACCAATATGCATTCTTCAAGCCATAGTCGTTGAGACAAAATTACCCTTTCATCGATGAACTCTCATTTCGGCGTGTCCACCAAGTTTTCTCATTGAAGAAATAAATCCCACCAATTAAATAATACCTTCGGCAAGACAATAAATCTTTGGGAAGACCTATATCGATGCCAAATGTCTTACCGATATCCTCCATATTACTCCTATTTAGATGAAACTCACCCCGAGATGCCTGTCAATATGACTTTCAAACTTTCGGTGAAACCTTATGTCAAAACGTTATTCTCCTGGCGATGCATATCTCTATCGGCATACCTTTCAAATCGGCAAGACCCGAATACTTTCTCCAATAGCTTTTCGGATCCCTTTGTATTTAATTTGGTAAGACAAGAGTCACCTCGCCAAAACCTTCCCCGACAAACATAAGTCTTACCAAGACTTTTTCTTACATGCCAATCAGCAAGACAAAATGATTTCGTCATGACTTCATACCGATATTCACTAGCTTAGCCGAAATGACCCCTCCACATGTTAGTCAGCAAGACCAATTGAATTCACTATGACACTACAATGACACCCCAGCATATGCCGATATGAATCTTCTCAGTCGCCAAAACAAAAGAAAAATCTTGCCTACTGTCTGCAACAAATACATGTTAGTGAAAAATATATCTTGGGGAGAGTTTTACTATGTCTTGCTGATATGGGTCACATGTCAAAAATAAGCAAGACAATGCAAAGAGGTGATTTTATGTCTATGGTGAGGACTTATTGTTGGAGATTCTTGAATACAATAAACTATAAAAATTTCAAAATTTTACAGTTCTAACAGACACCTCAAGGGAATAGATATTCTCATGAATAGTAATAATGGAGTCCACAATCTGTCTTCCAAGGACAAAACCATTCTACTGAGAGGAAATGAGCAGTGGGAGGATGCCCAAAATCCTCATAGTCACCACTTTAGATATAATTTTATAGATAGAATTGCAAAGGCTAATAGGTCGAAAAGACTCAAGAGAGTCTGCTCTCAGGATCTTAGGGATGAGCACAAGAAAGGTGGTGTTAAGTTCCTTCAACAATATTCTGGATCCAAAACATTATTTTATAGTATTCATAATATCCACACCCATAATCTCCCAGAAATCTTGAAAAAAAAAATAGGGAAGCCATCAGGACCGGGGGCTTTATTACCTTTGAACAAGAACACAACATTTATGACTTCATCCAAGGAAGGGATGGCAGTCAAAAGCTTTGTTGTGATCCACATTCAGAATATTAGGAATAACATCAACAAGGCTTTGTTGAGCAACCACATCCATCCTACCATCACTAGATAACAGGTTCCCAAAAAGCTAAGTAGCTTCACTCCTTATCTTGTCCTCCTTCTCAATTCTTATACCATTCTTCAAAATATGAGTTATTTGGTTAGTTGCTATGTGCTTCATAGTGGTCATGTGGAAAAATCTAGTATTTTTATCCATAGAAGATAACCAAACTGACCTAGATCTCTGTTTCCAAAAAATTTCTTCCTTGGAGATAATGGCATGATACTTAGTAATAATTTCATTCTCTTTAGGTAAGAGATCTCCCTCATAGCCATCCATCTGAATCCTTTCCTGAATTTCTTTGAGCTCCATCTAGATGACAACCTTAGAAGCAAAAATGTCACCAAACACTTCCCTATTCCATTGCCTAGCATTCATTTTAATCGCCCCCAATTTCTTGGCCACACAAAACATGGAAGTTACACTAACCTTAATATTCCCCCAATCAGAGTGAGACTTCCACATTTTTTGAAATCTAAAGGGAAAATTTCTCTTACCTGAAACAGAATCAGCCACAAATCTAATAGGATAATGGTCTAAACCAATCCTAGAGAGAGTTGTAAGAGAACATAAGTAAGCATTCACCTAGTTATCAAAGTTGAGCACCCTATCAAGCCGCACTTGGATGAGATCAGAACCAACCCTCCTATTGGTCCAGGTAAACATAGCTCCCTTAACATCCACATCATGTAAGTACTGAGAGTTGAAAAATTCCATCAAATCCAATTTACTATCCATCTGAATCTATGATCCACCAAAATTTTTAGAGTCAAGCAGTGGTGTGCTGAAATCACCAATCGAAATATAGTTCTAATCAGGGAAGCTACTCTTAAAAGCTTCGAGTCTTTTCCAAAAAATTCTTCTAGCAGTCATATTATTGGGGGCATATATATTAGAAAAAATCAGCAAAAACCATCCCTAATGTGCCTAAATTTTGTAGCCACATGGTTGGAATCATCCCAAAGCAGGGTACCTTGAATTAGATTTTGGTTCCAAAATGTTGCAAGCTCACCAGAGGCCCCCTTCGAGCTCCTACCCTAAACACCATTATTCTTAAAGATTTTCAATTTCTCCACCCTTTCTTTAGGAATTTTGGTTTCTTGAATGATAAGAATATCGGGCTTATGATCCCTAGAAAAATTATGCAAAATTTCTTGTTTGTGGGGGCTGTTTAACCCCCTAATATTCCAAGACATGAAATTCATTTCCTTGATGGGGTGCTAATCCGGTAAATATCTGGGATTGTTTTTTGGGTCACATCCATAATTTTTTGATTGCATTCATCCTATAGAAGTTGTCAAAACCAACTTCAGACTCCAAGAACACCTGCATGCAAATGGATACCTGTCACAAGGAAGAGAATGGATGGAGAAAACAAACAAGGGTTTGAAGCTCTGAAAAATGGAGAAATTATCTTATCAGAACAAAAAGGAATTATGAAATATACAATGGATCAATCATTAAAAAGGAGATCATGCAAACCCTAAAAGAAACCCTAATAGGAAAACATATAATAATTAATATAAAGGTAACTTAATAAACATAATTAAGTTAAAACCTTTTCTCTAACACCCCCCCTTAAGATGAGCAAGAGTGCAGCTACAAACATGTGCAAAAAAGCAAAGGTAACTACAATGCAAGAAGGCAAACATGGGTCCTGACAACTAGGCCAAATCAGGTACCCAAATACAACCAAATCTCTGTAAAGAGGGGAAATAGAGAAAACCTCATGGGAAAAACTCTACTCCAAAAAGAGATGCTGAAAGCCATGAAGAACATCACTGAAGCAGAAGAAGCTGCAAACAACTATCGAAAGATGACTACTATGGTGCTAAAGAACCTCCTCTGAAGATAAGATGATCAAGATCAAGAAGACAACAATTTGCATGAGTGCCCCAAATGACACTACTCAAATCAGATGGCACAAATACCAATAGTCTAAAAAACACTGATCAATTGAGAATGAAAGATTCCTTCCAAGGCGAAACCAAGAAAGCATTAGCACGAACAGTATAAACCCCCCATAATGCTGAACTAGGAGAGCCTGACATATCCACTAAAATTGTGTGTAACACCCTATAGTGCATGAAGGAGAAGATACAACATCTGAAAGTGCACAAGAAAGCACCCGCAACTGAAAAAGTGGTGTGCAAAACAAAGCACACATGCATGAGGATGGAATCATATGGATCCACTATCATCGTGGAGGGGCACTCACTAGACAAAGGTGTGATGGAAAAAAAAAGGCACTACACAACCCCCCATGGCACTTTATAACAGTGCAAGTACAAAATATGGCACAATCTTATTTGCAAAATCCCCAAAAATACATGTACAATAGTGTGGCACTTTATCTCAGTGTGTTTACATAAAACATTGCTTACAAATGATGCTCAAAAATGCCCACAAAGGACAAAAAATTGGAAATACATGAAGAACAACCAAAAACGAAGCATCTCATGCAAACGAAAAGTTCCCAAGAGCTAAAATGTCCAAGTAATTCACCAGAGTGTGAAAACACAAAAAACTGAATAAAATATACCTAGAGGGAAATATGGAAATATTTCATGGATGGAATTGAATAGCTCTAAAATATGGTTCCAACGCCGCTAAGATCGTGAAAAACGGAGAAACAAATCAAAAATTATGAGCTCGGGACTGAAAGAAGCTCCTCTAACTTCAACTGGCTATAGAATGCACCAATAGAAAAATGAAGCAATGAAACACACATCACTAGAAAGTTGACAGAACCAGCTTTCCGACGATATCTCATTTTCCAGAAAATGATAGCGTATTCCCAAGTTATGACCTTTGGAAGAAAACAACTCCAAAGGGGAAAAAAGCTAGTGCGGGATTAAATTTGATGGTCATACGGCCGTCGTAGGAAAAAGATGAGCTTAAATTTGTGGCCAAATGGCCGTCACCACATTTTCACAACTGGACTTATTACATGAAAAAAATTGCTTTTTTTAAATTAAAAAAAATACAAGAATTTTTTTTTTAATAATTTAAATAAAAAAAAAACTGTTGGTGGGGCAGGCACGTGAGCCCACCCCCACCGCACCCAATGAGGGCACAGGTACACTGTGCAGGGTACCTCCCTTGCTTTTTTTATTTGATTTTTAAAAGAAAAAAATCAAAAAAACATTTACAAATTTATCTAATTTTTAAAATACGGATGAAAAAAAATTCCGAAAAAAATAATTTTTTTTTACTAGGATTTTTCTCCGATCCGTGTGCAGAAGGATGGTCGTATGACCATACAACTATTTTTTTTTTGCCCCTCAGATCAACTTTGTCAAAAATGGACAAATGAACAGTCGATTTAGGGGTTTTGGACCGCTATGGACGCAATGGTGAGGTCCATTTGGACTCAAAATGCTTTGAAATTGCAGGTAAATCCCTAGATCAAAAACTATGAATGTCTGATCCAACCTTGTAGCTCCAAATAGCTCCAAATTCTTCAAACAAGAATAGACATGCAGTAGGAAAGCTCTGATACCATGTAGAAGTTGTCAAAATCAACTTTAGACTCCAAGAACACTTGCATGCAAATGGATACCTGTCACAAGGAAGAGAATGGATGGAGAAAACAAACAAGGGTTTGAAGCTCTGAAAAATGAAGAAATTATCTTTTCAGAACAAAAAGGAATTATGAAATATAAAATCGATCAATCCTTAAAAAGGAGATCATGCAAACCCTAAAAGAAACCCTAATAGGAAAACATTAATAATTAATATAATTATTAAATTTCACTTTATGCAAACTAAAGTGAAATCATAAGAAGGGAATAAAGGTAACTTAATCAACATAATTAAGTTAAAACCTTTTCTCTAACACATCCTCCCTATGCCACCTTGTTGATTTTCTCGCCAAACTTCTCTGGGTTCCACAATCCGCTTTCGATCTGTTTCTAGTGGAAACCCCCAAGATATTACCCCCTTTCTTGTTCTTTTTCTTCTCTACCTTTGTGTATGAACTATCCTCATCAAGGTCAAGGTCCTCAAGACTCATAAATTCTTGCCCATCCAAGAAATCATCTACTGGAGCATCATTAGTCATCGAGGAGAACCTCGAAGCATTCCCTAGCTTGCTATTTTCCTCTGAGCTATTCTCAAAAGTGTCCTTCACAATTGTTGGGGAATGATGAGAGCTATCCCTAGGTGAAGAGACAAAAACCTTCTCCTTCGAGGCCACAGGGACTTTAACATTGCTAACCCTGCTTCTGTCCTCTTGACCACTGCAAGAAATCTTCTCCAAGACTTCACAAACATTGTCTTGGAACTTCATTTCAGCCTTCAAGATCTCATCCAACTTCCCTGTACTTTCAACCTCTTCCTTTTCTTCATTTTCTTGGGCACCTTTGGTACCTAAGAACGTGGATTCCTTGTTTTGACTACAAAAAAAATTGTCAACAACATTTGCAGGTAAAGGGTCTCCCTCATTTATGTCCTCCGGGTTGGAGTTCTTATCCTCCTTATTCTTGTCATGACCTACCTTTGATATATTCTCCTCATCCTTATTATTTTTTTCCAAGGGTTTCTCCATTGCCTTTACCTTCCAAATTTTTGTCTCTTTAGTGCTAGATTTAGCTTCAAGTTTGGAGACACTAAGGGGGAAATTCCTAGCCCAATGCCCAGATTTTTGTAGTTAAAACACACAAATGGGAGAGATTCAAACTCAATAGATTGAACCCATTTCCCAAGCTTCAAAACTATTTCAATGGAAGATGGTAAATCAGTAGATTGAGTGATACCCACATAGATCCTAGCATAGACCAACCTTTTTCTTGCCGAGGTCATCATGTCTATGGATGGAATTTCTCCAAAGGAGTTTGCTATACCTCTAAATACATATTCATTCTAGAACTCCATTGGAAGTCCTGGAAAATGAACCCAAACCGACACAACTTCAAATGAACACTCCGAGAAGTCCATTTTTGGGGACCATTTCTTGATAGCCAAAGATTATTTTCCAATGACCCAGGGGCCACCACACAACACTGCGATCTTATCTTCTTCATAGGAAAAGGAAAAAGAGAAAAAACCTTTGGGTAAGGCCGCTACCTCAATGTGACCCTTTTATCTCCACGTATTTCTAACAAAGTCCCTCACCACTTCAATGTTTGGTCTCAGGCACATAAATTTTCCCACCAAAGGAGAAGCCATTAGAGAAACGTTGTGGTCAATGACTAGGTTAGGGATAAGGATAGCAAACATCCCGCTGGACGGGGCTGAAATATTACTGACCGAAGGGAGGGAGGACTTACCAATGGCTTGGTGCCAAAGAGAAAAGACCATCTTCTTTTTGACTCCTCCCAAACCTTGTCCCCCACCTCCTTCTCCGCATCCAGGTTTCCAAAGGCCCTAGTCCCACCATCACCACCATTCGGATTAGGGCTAGAAAAACACTTACCTTCTGGGTCCAACCTATCTCCTGGGTCTCCCCGCTTCCCCTGACCTGAGTCCTCAGAAATATCTCCACCCTGTTCATCTCCTACTGGCTCCCTTTCTACTACCAAAGAAGAACCTCTTTCCAGAAAAAAAACCAGCCACCATTCAACCAGACACCTGTTGCTGACTATGAGAAAATGAAAATCCTTTCTCTTGCTCTCCCATCGCTTGGATTATTTTTGTTATTTATTGGCATGTGTGTTGTTTTACCAAGTGGTAGGCTAGTGAAAATTTGGTGTGAGTATGGCATTCCTAATGAGAATGTGTTTTGGATGAAACCTTGGTTTAGTCCTTGTGTAACTCTCTCTACAGGTGTAGAAACATCATAGCCTTGAGGAAGTTTGATAACTTTTTTAGCTAGTGCATAAATTTTTTTTTTTGGATCAACACTAACAAGCTCGTCCACAATGCATATAATCCTTGGATCTTGGGAGGTTATTTCAATTTCTTCTGGAGTCAAGAGTTTAAAAAAAAAAATTAAGCCAAGATTGTCAAATGTGTTTGGTTATTCTCTTTGTGGTGTCTCTCTTTTTTATGGTGAAGATTGATTTGATCCAAGGTTTGTGTCATGAGGAGGACTAGAAAAGAGGTCACTTGAGGAATACATGTCCTTTACTTTTGCTTGTGATCTTGCTTCAACTATGTGAGACTTTCAAGGTGGATATGATAATGTAAGGATGATAAATGAAAAGTCGGGTATTATACTAAGCTAAGTTTTTGGGATTTTCTCTTTTAAGGATATTAGGATGAAAATGATGATGCACCTAAGACTAAGGTTTGGGATGTAATAATGATAATGACCTTATGACCAAAAGATGTGGTATGAAAATGAATCTATTTATGAACTAAGAGATGTCAAATGATACTAGTGCTATGAACCTTAAGATCTAAGAAAAAGGATGCTAATCAAGCTATGCTGATCCAAGATTAGAAACCAACTTCTCATTGACCTTTATGAGGACCGATATTGAGAGATTTTGATAATTTGACAAGATGAATCTAAACTAAGACACAAGTTTGAGACCCAATTTTCACAATGACAAGGATGATAATGGTGATTGATAGATTCAAAGATAAAGGTCAATGACAATCTAAATAAGAAACCATGAATTGTCCAAAGTCTTGAGAAGTTTCCAATGTTTGAAATCTCAAAAGGTGTGTGCAACCTAAGCCAAAGTTAAGATTAATTATCCTAGGAAAGGATGGACAATGCAATCCTAAATTAAAATGATGGAAATGGACTGACCAGGTTTTGCAAGTCTTCTTTTCAAATGATAAGATCACTATAAAGATTATTTGGACCAAGATTGGGCAAGTATTCTCTGAAATTCTGATAATTAGGCAATTGCGGTTCACTATTCTAAAAGTGTTGTTTTTGTTGATGTGGGTTTTTGGTTAGTAAATGCAGTGAATTACAACATATGCAGGTCTATGTCTATCAAATGTGATGCAAAATATTAGTTGCAATTTTTTGGTGAATAAATGCAACTCAGTTTTCAGTTACGGGTTTGTGTTCATCAAATGCGGTTAACACAGAGCTAATTTGCAATTTTAGGGTTTCGATTGGTTTTAGTTTTGGAAAATTTGTGAAATATGACTAAGAAAATTCTCAAACCACTCCGAGAATATATTGGTTTGACTATTGACTTGTGACAATTTTGAAATGTGCTTTTGTATGTTTAGAGGTTATTCACCCAAATTTCCATAGGTATAAGCACATATCAAAAACAATCAAGTACTGCCTATCCCTAAGGTCAATGTCCAATGGCACGACCCTCAGGCCCACAACTTGGAATCTTCATCGACGTAAGGGAGGGCCACCCTTTCAGGTTATGTATCACCTCTTATCTATGAGAGTGGATGGATAGGGGCCTCTTGGAATGGAAGGATGGCCCAAATCACCCTCTCCTTGGAAAGTTACAAGTATGAAAACTTATACTAAGCCAAGGATTCTCATCTCACTCAAGGGAGTTGAATGTTGAGTAACTTTGATGGTGTAGTGCTACACCCTTTCATTGAGAGTGGTGCAAACATAATTCAAACAATAAGGGTGGTTACTAAAATGGTGTCTAGTCACAACACAAGGACTTTCCACTACGCGGGCATCCAACAAGCCACTTAAGGCTTTAACCAATCCTATTAGTGGTACTAAAAATACCTCATATAAGCGATGTGATTAGCTTGCACTTTTAGAATAGAACTTTACAGGAATAGATAATGGTAGTTTGCCCTTGGCTTTCACCTAAGACTTTTATATACCGGCCCAAGGGAAAAACTAGTTGGGGTCACCTTCAAGTTCTATGTACGAATGTGTCTCTTAGGTAGGCACCAGCTAAAAAAGAAAAATGAGATGCAATGATTTCTCTTCACCCAAGATCACATAAAGTGCAAGGGGAGGGAATGCTCTCACTACACCTTACGAGATCTACTTAGAAAAAGTGTGAAAGTGCACCAAACACAATATACAACCATTCATTTATTAACCCAAATTGAAATGTGCCTACTTTAAGAAAACACTCAAATGCAATTTGTGGTTCGTTTTATCCCAATGAGTGTAATATGAAAAGTTATTGTTTGTTTTAAAATTGAATGAGTTTAAATGAATTTTTTGTTCTTTTTAAACCCTCATGAATGTAAATGCAACATGTGTTCATTTTAAATCCTCATGAATGTGAATGCAATTTGTGTTCATTTTAAATTGTCATGAATGTGAATACAATTGAGGTCACCTTCAAGTTCTATGTACGAATGTGTCTCTTAGGTAGGCACCAGCTAAAAAAGAAAAATGAGATGCAATGATTTCTCTTCACCCAAGATCACATGAAGTGCAAGGGGAGAGAATACTCTCACTACACTTTATGGGATCTACTCAGAAAAAGTGTGCAAGTGCACCAAACACAATATACAACCATTCATTTATTAACCCAAATTGAAATGTGCCTACTTTAAGAAAACACTCAAATGCAATTTGTGGTTCGTTTTATCCCAATGAGTGTAATATGAAAAGTTGTTGTTTGTTTTAAAATTGAATGAGTTAAAATGATTTTTGTGTTCTTTTTAAACCGTCATGAATGTAAATGCAACATGTGTTCATTTTAAATCCTCATGAATGTGAATGCAATTTGTGTTCATTTTAAATCCTCATGAATGTGAATACAATTTGTGTTCATTTAAGATCCTCATGAATGTGTGAATGCAATTTTTGCTCATTTTAAAACCCCATGAAGTGTGTTGAAAAACACAAAACATATTCCTATTTTAAACAAAAAAAAGTACAAAATCTTGCAAAGCCACAAGTTAGAACTCCTTGATAAAAGCCATATGCTGAAAATAAGATATTAGTAAACCAAAAAGCATTATCTAAGGCAAACCCAAAAAGAAAACCGAAAGTAAGCTCAAAACTAAAAAGTTATACCTCAAAAGTCAGTTGTGGCATTCTGGTAAATAGTTGTGGCTCATAATTGCAACTCGAGAAATGATGATTGTGAACTCAGATAGAAAATGTGATTAATATTTTATCAATTGTGTAACTCTATCTTTTTTCGATTGTAGCTCAAGACCCTTCAGTTGTGAAATTTTTCAATTTTTTGTCATTCCACCTTCAGTTGTGTCATTGTTCTTCATAAATGTGGTTCTCAAACCTTTAAGATAGAAAAAAAAAGAACATGTACAAGGGATTTTCTACAAATTTTGAAAGTTTCATGTTAGGTTCACCAATGTAAAATGGGGAAATTCAAAATGAAAAATAGCTAACACCAAGTAGCAACCACTCTACCTAAGATCTAAGCCCAAATCCCAAATCTAATCAAGAGAGTACAAATGATCAAAGGAAGCAAACAATAATGGAAGCACAAAATAAAACTCCCCTATCATGGTTGATTATCTCCCTTGCTTCTCCTTAAATATGCTTCTATGAACTTGCCCTCAATTTCAAAGTATTCAAACACCTACAAATGATAGTGATATGGTAGCACAAATTTTGGAGAATGTGGTTGTTAAAGCCAAAATAGAGGAGGAAGCCTTCTTTTATAGAAAATATTTTTGAATATACGGACGAGATCGATCCTCTATAAGATTCCAACGGTGGAGGATTCATGCACCACAAAGCAATTGGCTAGAGACGGCTAAGAATAGACAGTCAAGATTCAAAGAATATCAGAGAGAATCAACAGTCAAGATTCAAATGATAAAGTGGAGGGAAAGTAGTGGAAGAATCAAATATTAATTTTTATTCATGGAGAAGCATTTGAGGGAAAAAAATAATCATTTAGATTATTTATTTGGGAAGAAGAGAGAAAATGGGCAATTAAGTAAATGATTATTGTGCAACCATTTAATTACATTTTAAGGAAATGGGAAAGAGGAATTAAATAATTAAATCAAATTAATTATTTAATGGTGGAAGAATGGTAGAGGAATAATTAAAGTAATTATTTAAGTTAGAAGAATGAAAAGATAAATGAATAGTCAAACAATTAATTAAAAATAATTATTGAACTATAGACGAAAAGGTGAAAGGTAAATAATTAAATAAATGGGAATGTATTTAATTATAGGAAGAAAAGAATGTTAGCAATGTAATTAAATAAATATTTTATTTATTTAATTAATCAAAGAAGAATAAAGACAAGGAAATGAATTAATTAAATAATTAACATTATTTAATTAATAGAAGAATGTGACCAAAGAAAATAATTAAATAATTAAAATTATTTAATTATCAAGGAAAGAAGATAGATTGATGCAGAAAAATGACATCTATAGAACAAGACATTTTTTAGTGTCTATAAGGGGGATCCAATTATTCGAAGTCAGAACTGTTCATAAATGCATGTATATATAGTGTAAATGATATGAGATGACATCACCCCCCAAATAGACTGGAATGAGAAGAAGAGCACATGAAGACAAATAAAAAGTTGGATCAACATGGAGGAGGCCTAAATGCCTTGACGCTTTCAATTGTCCCCAATGTGAAAAGAAATTTTTATGACAAATAAAAGAATGATGAGACATATAGAATAAGTTTATGATAGATTCTCTCCCCTATATCCATGTACCTACAAAGGTATCAGGGGTCCTCCAAGAGAGAGCACAAACATCTATAGACAAGTACATAGGAACATAAACAAAGACACAAAATCTAATCTAAAGATAAGAAGAGGTACCACTCTAGTCAAGAACCTCTAACAAATCATTATGCTCCCAATCTAGATCATTGTAAAGGGAGTGAAGATGAACTTGTAGAGGTAGGATAGCGAGAGAAGTGTTGGGTGACTCACCTGCAACAAGAGCCAAGGAGGAGGCTTCCTGAATGTCCTCATCTAAAAGATCTTGTGAGGCTAATATCACCAACTTAACAAAGATAGATTGCAATGTTGGAATGTCTTCCATCAAGTCAAACATACACTTCTCTGGGGAGTGCAATGACTGAGAAAAGCAGGTGGAGGAACCAAAAAGTTATTGTGGACCTCTACAGGAGGGATAGTGACAAACTCTAGAGAAGCAAGAGACTCCTACATCACAAGAACAAAGAAAACCAAACTAGGATGAGGTGAAGAAGATGAAGAAGGCTTTTTGCAATTGTCCTTCAAAGAGAGGATGTGTTCTAATTTTTGTTTGAGAGGAGGATTTGGAATCCTTATGTCAGGAGTGAAAAAGAGGGAATAAAAAAAGGAGCCACAATGGATATCACCTTTGTGTGAGGCATGCCCATGGGCTCAGAGAAAGGAGGAAGATCATGTAGAGAATTGATCAAGGGAGGCTTTGAAGGACTGATGAACAGTTGTACCCACTTAGGGTAAGGTTCATCAAGATCCATCGAGGAAGCCAGAAGAAAAATTGAGGAAATAGGAATGGAAGTAGGAAAAAAAATAGAACTAGTAGAGTCAAAGACAAAAGTAGAGATGGAATTGAAAGGCTCACCCTTGTTTTTTTGCAGGGAATCATGCTCTCGGGCCAATGCCCATTAGTGACACTCACTCTCGTGCACAAGTTAGTTCCAGAGGTTATGGCTACCAGGAATAGAGGCCAAAGAAGATTCCAAGGTGTCCTATTCCATTGGAGGAGTTATCTTCATAGTCATTACCAATGGAAGAATAGGCTCCTTAGGAGGGACAAGAAGTGCTATATAAATAGAGACATAAGTCTCAACCACAAGCTCCTTTCCTTGCTCTAACTTGGAAGCAAGTGGAGGAGTGGGAGGAGGCCTCATGGGATGACACGTAGGAGAAATACAAGAAGGGTGAACTCTAGTTGTAGGCTTTTCCTTACTACATATAGTAGGGTAGGGAATTGTGGCAAAAACTCAGAGTTGGAAAACTTGAGGTTTATATTTCATGAATGTGGGTGCCTTTCCATCCCTTGTGCTAGGAATTGTAGAAGGAACTGAGGACACCACTAGCAATTGTGAAGTTACAACAAAAGAAGGACTACCTATGGGAGCATGCTTGTCTATATCCTTTGAATAAGAAGGCACAGAGGATGAAGCATTTTGTTTCAAACACATAGACGCCTTCATGAAAATTGCATGAGATGAAGAGGGAAACTTAGTAGTAGGGGTTGAATCTTTGATTTTGTACCTAAAATAAGCCCTATAGAACAAGTCCCCATGGGGTAGTCAAGATCCAATAGGAGTTGGCCAAAAATGGTCTAATGAAAATCCCCCACACAACACAAGGGGGTAGCATATGTCATGGATAGCAAGCAAATTCCATCATGAGGTAACTTCAAATATTTGTGGACTAGCAATGTGAATGCATTCATGGAGACTAGTCATGGAATGCCTAGCCTTACTTTGAATAGGTCAGATACAAGAATCACAATAAAAGGAACATCAATGGACTTAGGTCCAATGAGGAATGTCAAGGAAATAGAACTAATGGGTTGTATAGAAAGGCCATCATGAGTACGGATAGTGGCCCTGATTCCTCATATTTCTCCTTGTGCAAATTGTTAATGAAAAGTGTCTCCTTCATGATTAAATTTACCCTATTGGCAAGGTCAACCATAACACCAATCACAACATTACCATTGAATTGAGCAAGGATGTAAAGATAGGGTTCCTATTGAGGGGAAAGTCATATGGTGTAAAAATTATATCAAGGATATTATTCACACAATTCGCAAGAGAAAAAGGGGTGAACAATACCATGTTCACGTACTCACAATGACTAGGTTTAGAAGATGAAGAAAAAATGATCAAGTTAGAAAAATGATATGGAAAAGGATCTATATAAATATGCAATTATTTATCAGCCTTGGCTACAAATTTATTTGAATTTTTTTTTATATCACCAAGCCGAATGACACCACTATCTATGTGGTTTTGGACTATGTGCCGAAGATGCACACAGTATTCAATGCCATGACCTAGGACATGGTGATATTGACGAAAAATTGCGCATCAAACCAACTAAGGTATGGATTATCATTAGGCAATGATCTAATTTCGGGAAGAGAAATTAAATTATCTTTTAGCATTTTTTAAGAACATTGGCATAAGATTGAGATAGTTTTGTAAAAATCTTGTTTTGTCTAGTAGTGTTATTTTTAGTAGGAACGGAAACAACATTTTTTATTGCCTTATTCTTTTTATACTCCCTTGAAATAGACACAGTTGTATGATTATTGAGATGGGAGGATGAAGAGGAAGCCTTGTACTGCATCATTGTCTACTGGTAATCTCTTAGCATAGTACACAGATGAGTGAAGGATGGGTATTTAATTAAAAAGAATTTTTCCCTCAATGTCGGCTACAAGTTCCCCATGAACACACGTTGAACATCAGAGTCAAGAAAGGCATAGGAGATATAAGAAAATAGAGATTGGTAATAAGAAATGAAGTTATTCACTCTTTCATGACCTCCTTGCTTACAATGGACAAGGTCATTGAACATGACCTTTGGCCCAATATTAGCTTGGAATTGTTGCAATGATTGATTGATCAATTGCTTGAAGAGAAAGATGGATTTTTCAAGAAGGGATCAAAACTATTCCAACACGGTGTCTTTAAGGGACCATGGAAATAGTTTGGCCAACAACTCATCCTGATAGAGAAAATCACTACACATGACGGTGAATGATGAGACATGAATCTGCAAATCACCTATGTCATTATACTTGTCAAACTTTGGAACTTGTAACCATTGGGGAATGGGGAAATTTATAATATTTAGGACCAAGCAACTATGATGGTAGTAAGGTTGTGAGGTGGAATGAGAAGTGACGTTAGTTAGGATGCCTAATTGAGACTAAATTTGACCCATACTTTGCAATAGGGTGTTTAGAACATGATTAGAAGGTGGGGGAGGTAGATTAGTCATGGTGGAAGAGGTTCGAGGTGTGGATTCATGTGGATGAGGAACATTGTACCCCAAAAGAGTGTGAGATATATTGAGTCTAGGGTTGACAAGGGGATAGATGCAACATTCATGTCGTCAATGGAAGTCATAGGGGTATAAAAGGGTTGGTTTTCACCATATGCATAGCCTTAGGCATCGAAAGATACAATTGGCTACCAGTGATATTTGATTGGGTATCTTACAAAGGTGAATGGGTTCTTACTATGTTAGATAGTGCACACAAAAAATTAAGGCCCTTGTGATCTAAGATAAATAAGTTCGTTAGATTACTTATGACATGAGTAGCTCGGGTGTACGTATTACCACTACTTAGAAAAGCTTCAAATTCCTTCATCCTTTCCTCTAAATATTGAACATTCTCAAAAGGAACCCCAAAAGAAGCCTCATACTCCTCAAAGGATGGAGACACTGGGGGAGAATTTGAAGGAGAAGGACCACCAAATATTGGTTGATAGCTAAAAGGATCAAAAAATTTAGAAAACATGGGACTAGGTCTATTAGGACTATACATGTCTAGGGTATGGTAGGCCTCAAGATTATTTTTACTATGTGTCCAAAAGTAATAGACTGGGTTGTAAAACTCATAGAGGAGTACTTACAATGCACAACCTTGCCAACCTCAAGAAACAAGAGAAGGGCTTAAGAGTGCTAAAAGGTTTATAAAACTTTTTAAATGACAAATTTTTTGGAAGGATGGTTCATTTCAAGTTCACTGAAATGTAGAGGAGGATATTTTACTCCCTCAAGATGACGAGGTCTCAAGGAGTGAATGGACCTCAAACACCTCAAAGACCAAATCTTAGGTGATGGGATAAGATGGTGAAGTTTGTTTAATTATGTTTTTATGTGAAATTAAAAAAGTGGGAGTTCCAAAAATAGAAAGAGCGGATCACAAAATTCTCCTAGATAGTTTGATGAGCTCTCGACCAAGGATGACACTGTGGTGTACAGACATCCCTGTGGCACACTGACATCTTGTACAAACTAAAAACATAGAGCATAAGTTAGAAAACAACAAAGTGACTACTTCTATTATGATTGCTAAGAGATTTTAAGAATGCAAGGAAGACAACAAAAAATAACATAGCTAAAGTAAAGAAAACTAAATGAAATGTATATTAAATGGTATATAGATGATAAAATGAAGGAAAAGAAAGCAATAACTCATAATAAACCAAGCAATGAAATCTTCAGTGAAGAGATATCTTCAATACCTACACACATAAGACCGAAAGAGAATATTGGGACTGTTAGGGGCTTAACCTTAGTCAAACCCCCGTTTTGGTGTTTCCACCTCCATGGACAACCAAATGAAATGGGTAGAAGATGAAATAGATGTGATAAAGACAAGATAAAAATTCTAGAATCACATGCTAACTGGGTAAATGATAATGCAATAAATAAATCATGGTTACCCTCCTTTAGCAAGATGAGAATACAAAAAGGAAGAGATTGTGGTCCCCAATCTTGAAAGAGAAATGTGAAGTCTCTTATGAGAGCAAGAAAATGCAACAAAGGTGGTATAAAAAAGTGGCTATGATGTAGAAAGAACAAGAGAAAATGGAAAAAAATTGCTAACAGAGATTGAAGAATGAATTCTAGAGATAGAAAAAATGAAGTGTTTGAGAAGGTATATGCATACAAGGGTCATCCCAACATGCCTACAAGTGAACAAAGGAATTAAATTTGTTGGTAGGTTGGAAATGTAATGTCTCAATGTCTACTACAATCGGGAATCTATTCAGGATATTTTCCTCGAACATGCAGATGCCTACACGACATGTGTTTGTTTGAGGCGTAAATTCACCTTGATGGTCAAGAACGAAAGGGTTAAGGATTAAATTAAGGTTGGATGAAAAGGGATATTTCATTATCAAATTTAATCTATCTAAAGGGGAGGTTTATGGAATGTGAAATTGCATAAGATGCAATTTTTGACATTACATATTGTAGTGTCTTAAAATTGCACCCCATGGAAATTTCACCTACAATTTTGCATCCACTTTAATGTCCACTCCATTAATATTTTTGTAGGCTCATCTTAGCCCTTGCATTAGCCTTTTGCTCCTCAATATGCTCAAGACCCATTTTTAGCAGTGATCTTCTTGTGTCAGCTTTGTATTGAACCTTGTGTTTTCCTCATTCCCACCATTTTTAGTGTGATTTGTCTAATAGACACTAGCATTTCATGTGGGTTTCCGTGCATAGTTCTAGTGTATCATGACATTTCAATGTTCAAATGGGAATCTATGAGCATGTTTCTACTTGTCACCTACCTTCATTGATGGAAATGGCTCAGGACGATTTGTAATGGCTCGAGAACCTTATTTTCTCTCCTATTCTCTCTTTAAAATCTATCCTTTCACTTCATTTTCTCTCTTAGTATTTCTCTCTTGACCTCTCTTGGTCTTTTCTCTCTTTCTCTCTCATTCTCTCCTCTCTTTCTCTCAAGCTTGCATAGCTCTCTACAGCTTGCTACAGTAGTCTCAAGCTCTCAAAATAGTCTTTACAACTCTCCTGGCTTTCATAGCCTTCTCTCTCTATTTCTTTGGCTTCTTCAAGCCTTACTAACATAGTCCAAGGTAGGAGGGTCCAGTGAGGGACTGTCTAACCTCACAACTTAAACAACTAACACTCAAATCTTATTGATATGCAACGAAAGCTAATAGATAATCAACATAAAGATAACAGATATGCTAGAACACATGACACAAGAATTACCCAGGGAAATCCCTCAAAGGGAAAAACCCAGCCTTTAAAGTTCACTTCTCATTATGTTATGATCATAAAACACATTACATATGCCACTCGGGCTTTACAGATGCTACGTCGCAACCCAAGAATTAAAAAAAAATCATATGATAACAATATTTCATTGATTCTTCCTTATGCTTCAAGATTTCTCTGCTCTGTTGATCTTACCAAATCAAAACATCTCATCATCGTGCTTCATGAATACTATTCTTCACACTTTATCTCTACTTTTGAAAGATTATAACATTGTTCGCACATAGAACTTCGCACATCTTGCACATATATCTTCCTACTTCCCTTTTTCCATTCTCAATCTCCTCAAAATAATTGGTCTTATATATCAGCATCTAAGGATAACATCCACTACAAGTTGGCCCAAAAAAATATAAAATGTATAAAAACTATCGGTCCAAATCCATAATAAATTATCCATGTGAATCAACCAAGTTCATCTCAAACATAGTAGGGACCCAAAACAACATGTATCAAGCACAAAACACGTTAAAAAATCAGCCTCGAAGATCCACAACACACTACAACCACCCTACTAGCCAAGAACAGGAAAATATGAACTCCTAGAAGAAAATCACCAATCGTGAGCACAACAATCAATGCAAACCAACAACACCGATAGATCTCAATCTAGAAATATCCATGAATCACCACTAGAAAATCCACAACTCCTTGTATTGCAAGAATCACATCATCTTCCTTTAGGAACACCAACTAAAGCAGTCGAACAACTCCCAGAACACAAATACTCATAACTTGATCCAATCTTCATGCAATCCTCTAAAACTTCTGGTGGATAAACTAGACATACTCAACAACAAACCCTTTAATCTATGACTTCTCATCCTCAATATATTGAGCTAGCCATCATATTGAACTTAATTGCATCATCTACAATTTCTCGGGGTTATTTGAAAAGTGAGCCTCTTCACTTTGGGCTAAGTTATGCCAAAATCAATGTTGTCTCTTTGAATTGGTTTGGTGATCTATTCAAAGGTACTTGCGACTACCTCACGATCGATGATCTATTCAAGTCCACCTTGCAAAAGTGCCTCAAGTGTAATTTGGATTCGGTGATCTACCTGCGAGCCTTGCATTGCCTCAATGGTCGGTGGTCTGAGAAAGCCTTCTCCACAAGTTTCCTCAAGATCAATGTTTATTTCAATCAATTAAAAGTTAGCAGGTACTTGCAACTACCTCAAGGTCGACGATCTATTCAATTCCACCCTACAAAACTACCTCAAATGTAATTTGGATTTGGCGATTTACTTGCAGGCCTTTCATTACCTCGTTGGTCAGAAATCTAAACAAGACAACCCTGCAAGTTGTCTCAGGTCCTTCATTGTCTGCTTCAATCAAATAAAAGTTAGCAGGTACTTGTGACTGCCTCAAGGTCAGCAGTCTATTTAAGTCCACCTTGCAAAACTATCACAAATGTAATCTGGATTTGGCAATCTACTTGCAAGCCTTGCACTACCTCACTGGTCGGCGATCTAAGCAAGCCCACCCTGCAAGTTGCCTCAAGTCCTTTGTTTTCTGCTTCAAAATAAAATTTAACACATAATTACATCCTTCAGAACAATCATGTGTCTTCCTTGACTCATCAATATCATTTCCAAATTTCCTCTACAACACTTTTTGATCTCAGCATTTCCTTTGCATACGTCAAAATATATTTTATTCTATGCATATATTGTTCCTACACTATTTTGTACCTCTGCAATGTAGAATCCCCTTTCTGATTATGCTTCACATTGCTTCACTACTTTCACAAGTCTCCTTAGGATTGTTGCTTCTTCTTCTGGTTCCACTATCCAATCTGATTCCTCCAAAGATTCCCCTTCCTCTAGATAAACTAATTTTGTAACAATATGTTCTTCTTCATCTGCACAAATTATCTCTGTATCCTTTACTACTGCTCTTTCATTAGCTTCTCTGGTATTAGGTTTTTGAATACATTTAGTACCTTATTCTTTCTTCCTCCAAACTTGAAAATAGGTTCTTTCTTTAGGAAATCCTCTTTCACTCCTCTGGTACCCTTCATTGTGATAAGTATTATAACTCCTATCACCTCTCCCTCTATAGTTTGAATAATTTCCCTTGTTTTTCCTTGCATAAGGTCTTCTTTCTTTACATCCCAATCCTTCCTTTCCCTCAACACATGAATGCTTCAATCTATAAAACTTCTTGAACTTATGAGCAACATACTTCCATTTTGATCCATCAATCCATCCATAATTCATCTATATACAATTTGTCCTAGCCTTTCTCCCTCTCATTTATTCCAACACATCTTCTTAGAATGATTCCTTAATCCACAAAACTTAAAAGGGTATAGATCCCAACACAATTCCTTTTCATTTCCTTTCCTATTACAATGTGAACAATGCATACCTTTTCTTTCTTGATTTGAACTGCTTGAACTAGTAACAACATCCTTACCTCTGTCATACCCAAGGCCTTCACTTTTGGGTCTTATTACTGGTTCAATAGGTTTTGTAATTCCTTGCTAATGTTTTCCCAATCCTTTTCCTTTGTATCCCATTCTTTGCATGATTTTGAAACCAATACCATCTCCAACAATTACAAGCTTGGCTATATTGTTATCTTCAACTTTACCTTCTTCAACATCACACAAATCATTACCATCACAAGAAAAATAACAAGGTTGAGGATTAGATCTCAAATTCTCATTCTCCTTTTGGAATGCTATAAGTGATTTCTCCTACTGATTAACATGTTCCTTCAATCCAGATATTTCCTTCTTCTGCAAACTATTCTCCTTGTTCAGCTCTTTCAGACTTTCCTCTAGATCTCTACTCTTCTTATTGAACTCCTTAAACAACATGAATCCTTCTTCAAACTTATCCCATTCTGCTTCTAGTTCTTCATTTCTCCTTCTTTCAATTTCCATTTCTTCTTCAAGAGCATCATACTTGTCTTTTCCTAGTTCTTTCATCCTCTCCATCTATTCTCAATTAAACTTCCTTAGTTTACACAATTCTTCCTCCAATGTATCCCTTTCACATATCAGGTTCTCTTTTTGCTTCTTTGTTCTTTTCCCAATCTTCCGCATCTTGCAAAAAATTCACAGCCAGCTATTCAACCCACTCTACAACCTGCTCTGAAATAGATTTGCAACCAACCAACAGATTCACAACCTGCTTTGATGAATTCGCAACCAGATCTTCAACCAGCTCTGATACCAATTGACACAGTCCGAGGTAGGAGGGTCTAATGAGGGACCATCCAACCTCACAACTTAAACAACTAACACTCAAATCTTATTGATATGTAACAAAATCTAATAGATAATCAACATAAAGATAACAAATATGCTAGAACACATGACACAAGAATTACACTGGGAAAACCCTCAAATGGAAAAACCCATCCTTCAAAGTTCACTTCTCATTAAGTTATGATCATAAAACATATTGCATATGCCACTCGGGCTTTAGAGATGATAGGCCGTAGCCTAGGAATTACAAACAATCTATATAATAATAATCTTTCATCGATTCTTTCTTTTGCTTCAAGATTTCTCTGCTCTGCTGATCTTACCGGATCAAAACATCTCATCACCATGCTTCATGACTACTGTTCTTCACACTTTATCTCTGCCTTCGAAAGATTAGAACATTGCTCACACACAAAACTTCACACATATTGCAAATATATCTTAATCCTTCCTTCTTAGTTTTTCATTCTCAATCACCTCAAAAAAATTGGTCTTATATATCCGCATCTAAGGATAACATCCACTACAAGTCGGCCCAATAAAATATAAAATGTATACAAACTGTCGGCCCAAATCCATAAGAAATTATCCATGTGAATCAACCAACGTCAGCCCAAACATAGTAGGGACCAAAAACAATATGTATTGAACACAGAACACATTAAACAATTAGCCTTGAAGATCCACAACACACTACAACCACCCTATCGACCAAGAATAGGGAAATATGAACTCCTAGAAGAAAATCACCAATCGTGAGCACACCAATCAATTTGAATTAACAACACCGGGAGATATCCATATAGAAAAATCCATGAAT
Source organism: Sequoiadendron giganteum (assembly GCA_007115665.2). Taxonomy (NCBI): domain Eukaryota; kingdom Viridiplantae; phylum Streptophyta; class Pinopsida; order Cupressales; family Cupressaceae; genus Sequoiadendron; species Sequoiadendron giganteum. The sequence continues at coordinate 16,241,538 of CM021104.1, read as the reverse complement.
CACCACTGAAACATCCACAACAACTCAAATTGCAAGAATCACATCATCTTCCTTTAGGAACACCAACTAAAGAAACTGAACTGCCAAAACACAGATACTCATAACTTGATCTAATCTTCATGTGAACCTCTAAAACTTCTAGTGGATAAACTAGACATACTCAACAACAAACCCTTTAATATGTGACTTCTCATCCTCAATATATTGAGCTAGCCATCATACTGAACTGCACTGCATCATCTACAACCTCTATGACTGAAATTTTCTTTGAATCTTCTGGATGCCCCTGCATCACTTACAAGTATATCTATTTTTCTTCCATCTTTGAGCATCTTGGGATTTATCACATCCCTTGTCTATGCATTTTATATTCTTGTCTATTTATATTTCTATCTATCCATCCATTTGGCTATTCATGGAGGTGGAAAAACCAAAAAGGGGGTTTGACTGACGCAAGCCCCTAAATAGACCCAACATTTTCTCTCGATCTTATGTGTGTAGGTATTGAATACATTTATTTGCTAGAGTTTTCATTTCTTGTTCCATTGTGAGCATTTTCTTTCTCTTATTCTGTCATTTCATCATTTGCATTCCACATAGTTTACTTTATTTTATTCTCTGCTATAATCAGTTATTTTCCTATATTTCAAGAGTTCCTAGTAAGCTAGAATAGTGGTATTCATCTTGGTGTTTTCTGTGATAGTCTCAATTTTTGGTCTGTATGAGATGCCAAAACATTTTCTCCTTGAAGACTCTACTTGTCTTGAGACTCAAGGGTAGAAAATTTCCTCCTCTACAAATATTGACATGGTTAGAAGATGCATAGCTAGAGGATGCAAGTTTAAGGGTCATTTGAACAATAAAATTCTCCCTAAAGTTTTTTTCCTCTTCATTATTTTTTGTAGATAATCCATGATGACTATCATAGTTAACGGTCCATGGTTCTTGGGAAAGGAAATTATTTCCCTTAGTAAATGGAAACCTGTCATTGTCCCTTTGGTTGATCTTTGTCAAATAGCATTTGTGTTTTTTTTTCAAGATGACCACCAAAATATTGGGAAGAAATAGTGTAGACACCCCAAATCTAACTTAATTAAAATTCCAAATTTTAATTAATCGCTATCATTATTCCATAATTAATTAAATATTTCATTATTTGATTAATTCTTCTATAGTTAATAACATATTTTATTATTTAATTAACTATTCCATAATTCTTTTAAATTAATTAAATAATCAATTTTCATATTGTCCTATTCTTCCAAAGGTTAAATTATTTTTAATATAACCTTAGCCACCACCATATATTTCCTCTAAAAAATTATTAATTAATTAATTCTAGATTAATTAATTAAATATTTATTTCCTAAACTCCACTTAACCTTTCCTTCATTATTAAATTCAGTCATTCCTCCTCATATGCTTACCTTCACATTTACCCAATAAGTATTGTTATTAGAGGAAATAAGGAACTAGAGTCCAAAGATTTGCATCCTAGTATCCTTAATGTAGTCATTTTATACCCCAAAGGATACAGTGGTAAAAGTGAGTAATTGTGGTAAGGATTTCTTATCTAACACTAGTTTATATAGAAACTAAACACACATAAGAGTTATCCATAACACATGCATATCCATTGAATCCTTATAACTCCACATATATATAGTCATTACATGACCAGGTCTTAGTCTTTGATTTTCATTTAAATTTTTCTCTATCCATATCTCTATGATCTCTAATCTATGATATTTTCATATTTTGTCATATATTGCATACATATATCACCACCTAGTCTCTTATAAAGATGTGACCCTTATAGGGCACCTCTTAACCTATCTTTCTTGTCGGCTAGATGCTCCGTTCTTGCTTTGTGGTAAGTTCTGGTAGGTTTTTCTTTGTGTCTTGTACCTTGCCAACATTATCCCCCCTTTCAAAATTATGTCTTGTCCTCAATACATACTTTAAAGTTGCTTGGAAGAATATGTTTTTAGATAACCTTCAGCTACCCATTGTAGTGTTTCATTGTTGTTTAGCCTGTTGTAGTCCCTTTATGTGCCCTTGTGTGGTGATTATAGTATTCATTGCCTTGATAATATTTGTAGGTATATGTATTTGTTGTTTGGCTATATTGGCTTGTCTTATTACTCCACATAGGTTTACAATTTTTATGTTGACTATGTCTCTTAGGTGTTTTACTTGCAACTTTATGTTTTCCCTCTCCTCTTATAGTTGTTTTGGCTCAGTGTGTCTTCTCCAACTGGGTCCTTATTTCTATATCCATGACTTTCAATGGATTGTATGAGGTTTTAGCTTGTGTTATCTAGCCTTCCAATTGTGTTATCTAATCCTTGACCACCTTTGTCAAGGTAGGCCATTGGAAAAAAACTTCTAGAGGAAATTAGCCTTTGTACTATACTGCTCTCCATATTCTTTATTTTCTTCTCTAGCTATGAGTGGGTTGTTGTGCATCATTTGGTAGCTTCTTGTGTATTCTTTTTCAAAATCTTTTGTTGGGCCTCTTGTTTTATTTTATTTTTTTATGCCTTTACATCCACTTGGAGGCCATCCACTAGTTTTTTGAGTTGTTGTGATAGTAGAAGGGAAGTTCCTTTTCATTTATGGAAGGGAGCTTTGAAAATTTTGTACTACTTCTTCCAATTGTTTTGCATTGTTTACATATTGCTGCCAAATCTCTTCCTTTACGCTGGCATGGAAAATGTCTCCCATTTGTAACTTTTTAATGGGGAAATGTTCATCAGATTAACCTATGAGCCCATTGGTGGAAGTTGTGTAAGGTGAAGAATTGGTGTTGGTTTTAGTTGCTTCTATTGTGCTAGAAAATCTTTGATAGATTGTATGGGTGAAATTTATGTGGTTGTCCCTTCTTCTGCTTCTTCTTGTTCCTCTTTTGCATGTATCTATAGTGGAATTCTTGTTGGGGATGGTGATGGATGTTACTTATCCTTTTTTCTTATAGGATTGAGTCTAGGAGTGTATTTGTAATTTATGTTGTCTCCTCCTATAACTTAACAATCTCTTCTTGTTGTCCTCCCATTAGAGTGTCTACCCTCTTCTTGGTGTGGATCTCTTGTGATTGAACTCTTGTAAGTTGTTCCTTCTAATCTATTGTAAGATTGAAGGACACACAATCTACTGAGAGGGGGGTGAATCGATAGATCAAATATATTTAAAACTCTTAACTCAAAATGTGCATATCGAAATTGAAACAAAAATCAAAGTAGAAAATGATGATTAAGGAACAACATAAGCACACACTTCTGCACATGAAAACACCAAATGTAAATCAAAACCCAAGATGGAAAAAACAATAGTGAGAATAGTTGTTTGGATCTACTATCCAAATCTAGTCTCACAAAGAAGAAATGTAAAATCTAATTTTATAGTATCAAGTAGGCACCAGCGTATCAGAGACACCAATCCCCTATTGTGTTTATAGGCACCAACCTACTGGATACACTGTTGATGGTGTTTTTTGCACAAGAACAACTCAGATAGAATATGATATCCTATCTATCTTGAAAGGAAAATCTCTATGGGAAAGGAGATAACCCCAAGGTCTCTAATGTCAGGTCTTGACAATGCAAAAAACAACTCAGTGATAAATGTGAAAATGTTGGTAATCACAAAGGGACCTTACTACGAGCAAATACTGGACTTCGGATTTATCAAATCTAAACAATAAATTGATAGTTTGAAACTTGATTGGAACCTTGATAATAAATAAACAACAAAAGATAAATGTCTCAGAGATGATTCTAAGACTACTTTTAACCCTAAGATTGAAAATACCAAAAGATAAAATGCTCAAAATGGACCGATCTCTCACTAACTACTTTCTGCTTGACCCAGATGAATCTGCAATTTCACAAAAATAGTGCAATCTTCTAAGGTATCTAAAGATTTTCAAATCATAAACATTCATTCAGCCAACCCTATTGCAATTGAGATGAACAAACCTTTATAACTAAACTAAGCACAATTTTAAGTCCAGGCTAACTTTGCAAAACAAATAACAATCAGCTAATTGCAAAAAGTATGGACTAGAGATCGCTGCAAACATTCCAAACATGAAACCCTAAGCATTACCAAATCATTTAACCATAAACTTATAAGAAATTTGAGAGATGGAATAACAAGAACCATGCCAGATGAAATTCCACAAGATAGATACCAAACACAATATCTCTCTTATATTAAATCATCCAAAGTAGCAACAACTCCAGTTTTCTATTATAACACTTGCTTGAGAATAAACCCTAAGTCACTCTAATATCACTTATCTATTTTCTCTCTACCCCTATTCTTCTATATGCCTACATATATTTTCAAATGAGGAAAAATTCCTGCTTTATAGAAAATCCCTAAGATAGGTCGGCCAAAAGATGATTTTACAATAAAAACATGGCCTACAAGAGGTCGGCCTCAAAGATATTCGAACATATGAAATGTGCCATTGGCACCAATTTCATCCAAAACCGCCAAGATACCAAAAAGGTCGGCTCAATACATGTGAATAATGGGAATCACAAATCTCAATGTAACCCTATATAGCTACTCCCCATCCTTGTCTTTAGCTCGATCTTCTTCACCATGTACGGCCAACAAAACTCTATCCATCTCAGAAATAGGTGGCACAAGCAAAATCCTAATCCTTCTTTCAAGAGACTTGATGTCATCTCTTGCCTGCCTAACTGCAACATCCCAGTCAGCCTTATTAGTCAAATATCTGTCCACCACTACAATATAAGTTGTAGCATCATCCAATTGATGTCCAATAACTGGTCCTTCACCGACTGGAGAATAAACATCTCTCCACCACTCCCTAAGCTGCTCCAAATTGAGATGTTTCAGAGCAAACTTCTTGCTTCCAGTCATGACCTCAAAGAATGAAATGCATTTATCATAGATACTGGTCAGAGCATCCTGAATCTTCTATGCCTGCTTATGGATCTTTTTCAAGGCCTTTTGCCTCATTTGCAGGTGTAAGAATGGGAAAAATCAAATAGTATAGATAAGTGACAGCCAACACTTCTAAACTATTATCCCAATCTAAACAAGAGAATACAAACAAAGAGAGCAATCAAAATGAAAAAAAATGAAATAAAGCACTCCCCTTTGAAGTTGATTATTTCTCTTGTCTCTCCTATTTCTTCTTATGCCAATATTGCCCTCAGATTTGTTGTTGAAGTTGTGCAAATACCTGTAAATAGTAAGCAAGAAAGTTGGAGATAATGACTGTTAAATTGAAAATGGAGGGGAAGGGTTTCTTTTATAGACAACCATTCGAATGGACGAACGAGATTGATCTTCTAGAAAGATTCTAAGATCAACGGATGAGGATTCATGAGAGGGAAGTTACGAAATGGATGGCCAAGATCGAGTTTCTAGAAAGATGCCAAGATCTACGGTTGAGAATTGATGCAACCAGAATATGCCATGCATGGAAAAGATATGACGCCGACGGCTATGACGCCTGACGGCTATGACAGACATGCAGGACATGCAGACTATGACATGAAATAATGACAGGGGATCTTTGACCAAAATAGAGGGATAAATAATTTATTTTAAATTATTTATTCGAAAATGGAAGAGGATGACAAGTGGCAAATAAATAATTTATTTTAAATTATTTATTCGAAAATGGAGGAGAAGGACAAGTGGCAAATAAATAATTTATTTTAAATCATTTATTTGGAGGAAATGAAAAAGGAGATTTAATTAAATTCATAAATTTAATTAAAGGAGGAGATATAAATTAAATATGGATAATTGATTAGGATCAATTATTTAAAGGAGAAGAATGACACATAATTAAATAATTTCGTTAATTATTTAATTATAGAAAAATAAAAGGTCAAATAATTATTATTATCTGACTATAGACATGTGATAAAAGATAAATAATTAAATAAATAATGATTTATTTAATTATTGAAGAAAGGGGTATTAGTGATGCAATTAAATAATTTTAATTGATCAAGATAGAAATGAGAAGGTGAATCAATTAAATAATTTAAAAACTTATTTAATTAATAAAGGAATATGATCGAACATAATTGAATAATTAAAATTATTCAATTATTGAAAGATGCTGATTAGGAAAAATCATGCTCATAGACTTAGGACATTTTTCAGTGTCTACATTTTGCCCCTCTTTGACATAATGTAGTTCATCGAATTGTGTCAAAGAAATTTAATTCTGAAATATGCCCTAGTGTAAAGAGAAAGGGGAAGGATGACCAAGAGGGTTGTGGTATGCCCCCTCGAGAGGACATGTAGGTTCAAAGAACAGGAATGTGCTCTCGAAATGGAAGAGAAGACTAGAAGATGAAAGATGGAAGAAATGTTAGCATGAAGGAGATGGATGTTAGCATGGAAAAAAAAAAGGGAGATGGGATGTTAGAGTGAAAGGGGGAAAAAAGATAGACATGAAATGATAAGGGAACCAACTTTCACGCTTACATTGTTATATTTATCATCATTGGGCATCAATAATGTCACAAATGGACCACAAACACCATGGTATGACATAAACCAAGGTGTGCAAGGTGACCATTTGGAAGAGACAAACAATCAAAAAAGACAAGGAATGTCGCAGCTCATACTAGGGACCCAATTGTCCTAGTCTTTTTGCCAAGACAAACCACAGGCAACAAACAGAGAAAAGAGGCCATGATCCATCATCGTCCCTCTAAATCCATTGATAGGACATCCTCGAGGAGACTAGTAACATGACCCAAAACCAATCAAAAAGATAAGAAAATCCATACCAACAAAGTGTTTGCCAAGAGAGTGTTTTCTAGTGATAATGATGATTGTTTGGTTGGTTGATTAGGTTGACCAAGATGACCGAGTTGATTGATAGGTTGATAAGGATCGATAAAGTGATTTAATTGACCATGCCTAGCCTCGGGAAGGACACATCCTGATGAAGGCAAGATTGATTGACCAAGCTGATAAGATTGAGTGGTGTGACAAAGTTGATTGATAATAATAATGCCCGATTCCAGGAAGGACACATCCTGATTAAGGAAAGATTGATTGACAAAGTTGACAAGATTGTTTGATTGTTTGACAAATATTGATGAATATGACCAAGCAATGTGATGATACCCAACCAAAGGAAGGACACATCCTGTTTAGGTAGAGGACACATTTGATAAAGTTGACCAAGTGACAAGTGTTGACATGACACCCCGACTGCAAGAAAGACACATCCTGCTTAAGGTGAATGACAAGGTTCAGAAAGTCCAATCCCAGGAAGGATGTATCCTGATAAAAGACAAGAGATAAGACCAAATGAGACAAATGACATGATGCCCCATTCCAATATAAGACTAGTGACTTGATTGAGTTGATGATAGGATAATTGATTGATGAAAGATTTAATTTGTTTGTTGTTTCTTGATGTAGTTTGAATGATGATTGCTCTCGGATCAAGCACATGACCCAACTCGATGAACCCTAAAGGACTTGACCTAGGGGGCCTCGGGGGCTCATCGATAGATGGCCTTGCCTACGTAGCAGTGCACAGAGACCTCGTAGTTCGACACGACTTGAATTTGTCTTATTTGACAAAATACTAGGTCATGATTTTATTTGGACAACCTAAAGGGACTGACCTAATGCCTCGGGGGCTCATTTAAGATGAGTCTTGCCTACGTAGCAAACACGCAGAGGCAACGTAGTTCGACCACTCTAACAAAACTGATTCAGACTCAGACTCTATTTTTGGGATTTTTGAAGCTTTTTGATTTTTTTGGATTTTGAAATGTTTTGATTTTTTTTGGATTTTGAAATATTTTGGTTTTTTTTTGGGTTTTGAAATGTTTTGATGTTTTTTTTTTTTCAGGACATTATATGATTTTTTCAGGACATTTGATGATTTTTTTTTATTTTGAAGGTTTTAAAGGGGTGATACCATGTATTATTTCCCATGAAGATGGAAGTCAAGGAATTGCCCCCAGTTGAGTATAGGACAAATTTATTATGTGCGAGGGGAAGCAACGAATGTGATAAGTGGATATGAAAGCGAAGGATGCTAAATGTCGGTGGTTTTTGGTTCATGGAAAGGATGGCACTTTATTATGGATGAATGAGACTTTATTATGGATGATAACTATAGGGATCATGAAAAATGCATGTGAAAGATATCCACAATCAACCAGGAAGGCATGCACACGAATCCAAGGACAAACATGATCTTGCCCCTAGTCAAGCTGAGAACCAATTGATAGGTGATGATGACGATGACAATGTTGTTTTATAGGGGAAGGACACATCCCAAAACAACATGAGGATGGTGATTATGTGACTAAAGGATCAAGGTTTGCAATAGGGCTAGGAAAAAGGCCAAAAAATGTTTTGGATGATGTACTAGGTGACATAGCAAGATTTTATGGATTAGACTCATTGCATTTGGAATGACTAACCTTAGAACTAGATGGGATTATGGAGGGAACTTGGATAAGTGGATTAGAATCCTTAAACCAATAACAAGGGAAACCAAGTCTAACAATAGTTATGAAAAGATAATGGATTGCTTTTGGCAAAGGATAAGAGACATGAGGATTATTGGATGGAAGAATTAGGATATGATCTCCAAGGACTATTTTGCATAGGAACAATTTGTTTTCTCCAAGATATGGGTTTGGATAAATTCTATGAAGGAAATGACATGATATTTCATGGGTAGTGTATGATCAAAGGATAGACATGTCCAAAAATTTTCCAAAACATGATTTATGTTTGTACCCCATTTCTTTTCAAGACCACGGTAGATGGGAGAATAGATGGAAATGATAGGGCTTACATTGATAGGTGGAAGTTTCATGAGAAAGGCATGGAAGATGAGACAACTTGCCCCCAAGTGTAATAATCCACATAGATAATTTCTCTTACACATGACGCCTGTTTGCCAGGTTTTCATCATGGTACTTATCCAAAGCGCCATAAAAATGGTTTTCACTATTGGACGAAATTTTTCTCTTTACTATATTTTTTTTTCTTTCCTTTTGATGATGTCACACAAGACGCCTGCTTGCCAGGTTTTCATCAAGGTGACATATTTTTTTGACTTTTTATATCGATTTGATAGTTTGGATGACTGTTGATTGTTCTGAATCTTTTGATGGTGTTGATGTAGATACTGGTGTCATGATATGCCGATAGTGACCTTTATGGAGTAATTGTCTTGTCAAGATCATAGCACTTGCATACAAATGATCGATTTCATTGTGATCCTCTTTGATACTAGTGTTGGCCTTATCAAAATATGCACATCGTGATAGTGTACCATGGGAGTCCTTATGATAAAGGGTTGCTGCCAAGATGCAATGGATTTGTGAAGTAGGATTTTTAGACTTTAGGTGAGATGCAAGATTATGATGGGTGATGGTAGGTGTGGATGGACTATTTGGTGTTTTGGATGTAGAAATTTTTATTTTCCAAACTTGGGATGGTGGATGATGGAGTTTGGAATTTTGATTAGGATAGTGTTTGGAACCAACATTTTTATATGCCTTTCTTGATGACCATTTTAAAGGTGGATATTTAATATATGTGGGAGTCCTCTTTTCTTATGGCTCCATATTTTTATTGACTTTTGGATTTGAAATATTTTCTTTGTTTGATCCATTTTTCTTTGGAATCCATTTTAACTTCATTTGTCCACTTGAATTTTTGTTTGATTCAATGGTCTTTGACATTTGATTTTGAATTTTGGATTTATAATAATTTTCTTTTTGTTGGTTCTAAATGGAAGATTTATTCATGTTGGAATGATGGTTTATGGTGTGGATGGAAGGAGTGTTGGCAACAACCTTATGACAAGGACTACTCATGGCCCCCATTTTGATGTTTATATCAGATAAAGTTGCCCCCAATATCAAGGAGGTACCACTAACATCATTTGATTCTCTGATTGAAGAATAACCAAGACCTTGATGTCTAGGATTTGCATAAAATTGCATTGGTTCTATAATGCCTTGCTCATGTAGACCTAGTCCTCTTCCTTGGTACTGCATGCTTTGACAGATTTTGTTTTCGATGAGGTATTTTTTATTTTGAAAACAAGATGCTAACCCATAATTTTGTATGTGAAAATTGTTACTTGGAATCTCCTCATCTACAAGAAATCCTGCTTTGATAAAGGTGAACACTCCTAATTGATAGGATGTTTTGGCTTTATCATTCGTCATGCTTGTCTCTTCTCGATCTTTTGGGATATCAATTTGATTTGTCGTAGATTTTGTATCTTCTTCTTTGACTTGATCGATAGTAGCTTCTTTGTGTTCTCCTTTGACTTGATCAATAGTAGTTGCTTTATGCTCTTCTTTGATGTTATCCATATCATTGATTTGATTATCTATGTGTCCAAAGGAGGCAAGTGTCTCATTTTGGGAAATGGAGGTGTTTTGTGTTTGGATGGGATCATCTTCAAATGTTTGATCATGAATGGCATAAAGGTCAATAAGAGGATCATTTTGGATTTCTTGTTCAATGGTAGGATCTTGGTCAAAAATAGGTGTATCTTGGAACTCTTGAACAAGGATAGGTGTATTTTGGATGCCATGATTATCTAGAAGGACTTCTTGAATGGACTTAAGGATGGGGTCATGGGATGAACTACTTTGATCTTGACATGAAGGTGAAGCTATGATGTCATGCTTTGGAATTTTATTTTGACATGTATACCAAGGTGTAGGCAATGTGATGTGGTTTTGGAGACCCTGACCAAATGTATTTTCATGACCAAATAGAGCTTGGGATGGAGTGGATGGAAATGGGCTAGTGGATGATGGATTAGAATAAGATGTGGAGGATTGGAATAGACTAGTGGATGATGGATTGTGATAGGATGTGGAGGATTGGAATGGACTAGTGGAAGGTTGGTTTCCCTTGTCAAAGTTAGGATAGGGATGATTAATGGAAATTTTTTGTGGGTCAATGGCATGGATTGTGTTAAGGGACTCTTGATAGTGAGGGTAGATGGATGAAGGACTAAGGCTTATGGATTGTTGGTAAGAAGGGTATGTGAGTGGTTGGTATTGGCGATTGAGGATTGATTGATATTCAGCTTGACTACGAAGAAGATCAAGGTAAAGTGAAGACATGGTCATGAATTTGGATTATGATGGATGAGGACCATACAAAACTCGTGACCTTTGGATGAAAAATGCAAGGTGTCAATGCAAAATGGATATGAAACTATGCTATTTTTTTGTGATTTTCAAGGATATAAGGATGCAAAGTGCCAATGTACCTAAGACCAAGATTAAGGAATGGTGGAATGATAATTACCCTATTACCAAGGATATGATATGAAAGGATGAACCTATGGGTGAATGCAACTAAAGATGTCACTAATGGAAGATTTGAGCAATTTTTTATTTTTTGGTTTTCGATAGAGGTTGTTTGATATCAAATTGAACAAGTTTGGTCTTGGGTTTTAGACTGCAAAATTTGGAATTGTTTCAAGTTGAATGTTCATTTCCAAGTCTGTGAAAGGTGTTTATTTGTCTCAATGTCTTAGAAAAACACTTGGAAAACACAATATCTTGTCTTTGAAAATTTGAAAACATGCACAATGAAGACAAGCACAACCCTAGGTTAAGCAAGGACAATATTCGCTAGATTCCACGTGGGTTTCCCCAACCGCACCTATTCTTAGCGTCTGAATCCAGAAGCTTGGCTGCACGGGCTCCCCTTTACATTGCCCTCACTTCTCAGACAAACCAAGCTTCCAACCCCCATAAAACTCCCATGGCAGGTTGATCACCTCTACTAAGAATTGCGAGAATGTGGATGCCTTCACAACGACCATTGCTGCACTAGCAAATAGAAGGATTTTGGCAACTACACAAAGGTTTTTAGTTCGGGACCCCCGTTCGAGTGGCCATACATGGGGCACAAAATTAAGCTCCATTTAGGAGGCACTCCAGCCTGAAGAGGTTACGCTCAACAGGGTTTTGGGGAGTACTACTTGGTCCGTATGACACATCCGCACTCGTAATCATAGGCTTTCCCTTAGGATTCACATTTATATACCGGTCGGGGGTAGCTTGGCCAAAAAGCTCCGTTGCCGGTCTGAGTTGCCTTGGGGTGAGTACTTTTTCCCACCAAGGAAGGCCCAAGTTCTAGAGGCAATAACCGTTTCTCTTACATCCAAGATCGCATAAATGCGCAAGGGGAGAGGATACTTCGATTATTGCATCAAAGGGTAACACAAAATTGAAGACACTTATAAATTTTAATTACCGAATGATAATGTGAGGAGGACACACAAGACACTTTGTTCATTTCAAAAATTTAACTTGATGTGAAACAAACAAAGTTCATTTTAAGCCAATGACATGAAATGCATGTTCATTTTAAGCCATGGGTGTGCATGCAATTTGTGTTCATTTTAATCCCATGAAATGAAATGCATGTTCATTTTAACCAATGAGTGTGCATGCAATTTGTTGTAGTTGTTCAAAGCAAACAAAATTGATTATGCCTAAAAAAAATTAAAAGCTTGATTTTTGTTTCTAAAGAAACAATTTTTTTAGACTCCCTCCAAGCTGTGCCACATGCTAAAAACAAGAGATTAGTAACTCAAAAAAAAATGAGACCAGCGAATTAAAATAATCATAAATTTCTCAAAATTTAACAAAATTTCAATTGGTTTATATCCATGGAAAGCTAATATTCAAACCTTCAAAACCTAGAAATTATTTTTCCAAGATCCTGCATGAAAAAAATGTTATAGGCAAAAGAAAACGCGGGTTTTAATAACTAAACTAAAAAAATAGCAAATATTAAAATAGCCATAACTTTCTCAAATCTTAACGAAATTTTAAACCGTTTGAAGTTTCAGAAAGCTGAAAATGAGGGCTACAAAACCCAAATGATCATTTTTAAAGAATTTATGCGCCTATTTTTCTGTGCTCAAAAGAAGATGACTGGATTTCATATGAATTCTTGGCTGTAACCTGCAAAACAACCAAAAAAACAAGAAAACAAATGATTTTTTGCAATATTATTCGAATTCACATCAGGTTCACCAATATAAGATGGGGAAAATCAAATAGATTTAGATAAAGTGACAGCCAACACTTCTAAACTATTATCCCAATCTAAACAAGAGAATACAAACAAAGAGAGTAATCAAAATGAAAGCCAATGAAATAAAGCACTCCCTTTTGAAGTTGATTCTTTCTCTAGTCTCTCCCTCAGATTTGTTGATGAAGTTGTGCAAATACCTACAAATAGTAAGCAAGAAAGTTGAAGATAATGACTGTTAAATTGAAAATGGAGGGGAAGGGTTTCTTTAATAGACAACCATTCGAATGCACGGACGAGATTGATCTTCTAGAAAGATTCTAAGATCAACGAATGAGGATTCATGAGAGGGAAGTTATGAAATGGATGGCCAAGATCGAGTTTCTAGAAAGATGCCAAGATCTACGGTTGAGAATTGATGCAACCAGAATATGCCATGCATGCAAAAGATATGATGCTGACGGCTATGACGCCTGACGGCTATGACAGACATGCAGGACATGCAGACTATGACATGAAATAATGACAGGGGATCTTTGACCAAAATAGAGGGATAAATAATTTATTTTATATTATTTATTCGAAAATGGAAGAGGATGACAAGTGGCAAATAAATAATTTATTTTAAATAATTTATTCGAAAATAGAGGAGAAGGACAAGTGGCAAATAAATCATTTATTTTAAATCATTTATTTGGAGGAAATGAAAAAGGAGATTTAATTAAATTCATAAATTTAATTAAAGGAGGAGATATAAATTAAATATGGATAATTGATTAGGATCAATTATTTAAAGGAGAAGAATGACACATAATTAAATAATTTTGTTAATTATTTAATTATAGAAAAATAAAAGGTCAAATAATTATTATTATCTGACTATAGACATGTGATAAAAGATAAATAATTAAATAAATAATGATTTATTTAATTATTGAAGAAAGGGGTATTAGTGACGCAATTAAATAATTTTAATTGATCAAGATAGAAATGAGAAGGTGAATCAATTAAATAATTTAAAAACTTATTTAATTAATAAAGGAATATGATCGAACATAATTGAATAATTAAAATTATTCAATTATTGAAAGATGATGACTAGGAAAAATGATGCTCATAGACTTAGGACATTTTTCAGTGTCTATAGCAGGATTTCAAACAATTCCCAAGGTTCAGAAACCCTTGGAAAAGGAAGAATCCCACACTTTACCAATTTATCTTCAGTGAATCCCATGTTTGTTGTGGCCTTATACAGTAGGAGATCAGTATCTACATTACCCTAGGCTAATAAATCCTTTATCCAATCCACTGATCTCATTGCATCTCCTCAAGTTGATAAATTCCCTTAATAGCACCATCCCCTTTAGTTTGGACACCCTACAACCAGGAAATTGTAGTATGTGTGGATCTCTTCATCTTTTCAAGCTTAGAGATTGTCTACTAAGGCAAGAAACCTACAGTAGAGGAGGAAGAACCAATAGCATGCAAGGGTTTCATCAACTCTTGCAAGTACTTCTTTAGTTTCTCATTCTCCCTCTCTAGTTTATGCCTCGTCTGCATAGCCTTCTTCAACCTGCCCACAATCACAACACTAGAGCCTTCATATTCTTCAATATACTTCTCCATAGTAGCATGCCCCAAGTCAATAGTTTGCACATGATAGTCCTGGGCAGTCACATTGTCTCTATCTTTATTTGGAACGGGGGCAGCAATATGGGCCACTCTGTTGCCCAACCCATCTCTTTCAATTGGGGACACAAACCTTGCTTCCTTCTTAGTTTTCTCCTTTTCTACATTAGCCATAAGGACATCCCAATTAGGAGGAGAATCCTCCACTATTACCATTTTTCTCTTCAACACCTTTTCTAACCATCCTGGAATAGTAGACCCAATAGGCACTATATTTTGCTTATCTTTCCCCTATTCCTGCTGATCGTCAATTGCATCTTTTTCAACACTTGGCATTTGAGGAATGTCCATGACTGGATTCTCTTTCTCCTATACATGTTCTTCCACCACAACCTGTGTTGGTGATGGGACCTTCATTAGTATCTCCTCCTCCTTTTGAGGAGACTTTTTCAATTGCTCTCTCATAGGTGAGTCTACATATGCCACCAATGGGAATTGTATTACCTTATCAATCTTTGCCTCTGCATTATAGAGGTCTCCTTCCTGAAACTCCTCTTCACCTAAATCCTTAGGATCTTCATCTTTCTTTGGTTCCTCCTGTGTGCTATCAGCATCCTGAGGAATCGAGGCACTCACTTGTTCAACAACAAGAATACTCACTGAAACATCCTCCTTTGCTGAAGTATCCCTTGGGGAAGGAGTCCTTGACCTCCTCATGTAAACTTATTTTTTTTTCCTTAAGCTTTCCACCTCTACCACTGGTGGTTACACCTCCTTACCAGCCTTGGGAACTTCCTCCAGCTTTTGTGATAACTTTGTAATCCTTCTTCTCTTTATCAATGGACGAGCAGTTTCCACCTCCTCTTCCTCTTCCTTATTCTTTTCAACTTCTTTCTTAGAGGCATGTATCCTCTTCTTAGCAACAGGCTTCCTCTATTTGCTAACCTCTGCAGCCTTCTCAGCTTAAACCTCATTTACCTATATTTTGAAAGGGGAATCCACCTTTTCCTTGCCTTTTGGATCAGGTTCAAGTGACTCCTCAAAAGCAGAATTAGACTCTAATTCTCCCATCAGATCATAGGTGCATGGAACACCTTCACCTTCCAACTCTAACATTTTGTGCTTCAACCACATCTTGGTGTACTTGATCATCGGGGTCATAATTTGACCTAACTCAGTCTCTTCTTCTAACTAGTCCACTTCTCCCATTGGCCTATCCTTCACTGCCTCATAGACATGACCTTGGAGAGACCAGGAGTACTCATCTCCTCCTTAGCAGGATGAGCAGACTGAATAGAAGGACACACCTCTCCCATTCCTATTTTTAAGGGAACGTCATTCCCAAAGCCTTTTTTGTGCATTTCCCTCTTCACAATATTGTCAAAGTCACAAATTTGTTTCGTGAACTCCAACAATATGATATGATCAGTAGGGTATCTAGGGAGTCTGTAGGGAGCCCTTTGAAAACCATCAATTCTGATGTATGAGAAAGTTCGAAATGGGATAAACCATGCCCCATATCTCTTTATCAATTCTTTAGCCTTATTTGAAATTCTCATATGCTTTACAGCTTGGAGCAATCTAGTAATGTACATTGTGAACACATCATTGGATCTCCTGTAGCTCCCTCCAGTTAGGTGCAACTGTGGATATACCTCATATATGGCATCTTGCCCAAAGGTACCCCTTGTATGGGTGAAGTCTCACCAATGCGTACACTAGGTAAGAGGTCATAGTAAAAGTCTTGGTTTGCAAGACATTGCACATCTGCTCATGAATCACAACACTGATGATACCTGCCTAGTGATAGTCAATTCCCTGTTCCATTCTAGAAATCACGTTGAACATCGAAGTCTTGAACACACCTCCACTCTTCAATCCCACCAACCCACTGAGAAGAGTGATGACATTGTAGTACTCTCTCTTGAACTTAAGCCTAATAGTTGCTTAGGCAACTTGGAGAAATGGGATTTAGGATTCTCTTTCCAAGAGTTAATCACATGCTGAGACTTGACCACATTCTCCTCATAATATTTTCTAGCAACATCTATGTCAAAGGTTGAAGCAATAGATATAGGACAAAAGCAAGCCAAGATCCTTTCATGGGGACCAATTATCCTCTATGTCCCTCTATCGTAATTCCTGGCACACTCAAGCACTACCTCATAACATTCCACTGTGGAAGGGAAGCCTACCACATGGGCCAATCCAAAATCCACAATTCTTCTAGCCAACAAAGGAGGATTCGGTGCAGACATCTTAGCCTTAAATTCCTCATAGTCCCACAATCCTACATTTTTATTTGTGATTCCTGACCAAATTGAGGCCAGCTTGCTCTGAGGAATCTGGCTCTTTATGGCTAATTTCACTTTCTCTGCACCTAGATTTGTTGCCTTCCCCTTGCCTCAACCAACAACATTCTATCCTGATCCTACCTGCAAACACATAAAGATGGCCACAATTAGATCCATAAAAAACAACAAGTGCAGGAAATTATTACCTCAAAGTTCAGGATTTAGTCACCCTTGTGGATTCCACACTGAAGACAATTTTCAAGAAAATCCGGACTAGGTAGACTCCAATGAACCAAGCATGCTAATTCCCATAATATCATTTTAGTCCATCAACTAACAAAGGAAAATCCCAAGAGATACTTAGCATAAGCTCATTTAATCTATAAAATATGCCACCAATAAACAAATCCATCACAACCATCAAATTCAATATTTTCCCAGAAAACTCGAAAGAATTCACTAGAGATAGATTTTGGCAAAAACAGCCATAGTTGCAACTGATCCGGGAAAATCGAGGAGACATAGAACATTCAGGAAAATCCAGAGTGAACGGATTTTGGCAAAAATCAGATATATCATCACCAAGCATGAAATCGGCAAAATGAACCAACCGCGGACACCTGGAAAATTCGAAGGAAGCATATTCTGGCGAGATAAACGAAATTCGAGAATAGGTGGTAAAAAGGAAAGAAAGGGACAAGTCAGGGAAATCTAGAGTGAACAGAATTCCATTAGAACTTCGAAAACCTGAAGTTGTCCACATCTTCTTTACTTTCACCAAAATGATTCAAACAACTCTAGATCTAAGGCTTGAACGCCCAAAACAACTTAACCTAGACCTCCAATGAATGAAACACAAATTTAAAACACTCCTCACAACAATTTGAGGAGGATTGGCCATGCCCTAGGTCAAGAACCCTAAAATGTCTACCATGAAAACACATAGACCCAGGCATGACTTGCTCACATACCAGAATGGAGAGTTTAAGATCAATGCAAGCAAACACTCAAACAAGAAACCCAAACCAAGAGTAAACATCATTGACCAACCTAGCAGACTGGTATAGTAGTGAAAAACCCCCAAAATGCCTAGTGATGACGGGCATACCCGAGGAAATTAGGAAACCACAAAGAACTAGAAAGCAAATGAGGCAAAGCAATTCAAAATCAATAGAGTAAAGAAGTATTTCCACATACCATGAGAGCGAAAGTGCTGGAACTGGTGATGCCAACAGATAACCATCGAATGGAAGCAGGATACAATCCATGCACACGAAACTTAAATGCATAGTAAAAAAGGTTCCAAAAATCACAAAGCAGAAAAACACCAAAAGCTCCAAGGCTCAAGCTCAAATGATAGCAAATAAACAAACTTAAATGATCGATTGCTCCCAAAATCCAATATATCAAAGCCCCAAAACATCCGCACAAATGCCATTAATGCGGTTGACAAGACAACAACGACCACAAAAACCAAGGGATTCGACAAGGTGACGAACTTCAGGGAAATCCAAACCATATGGATTTTCCCGAAAATAGGGTCAAAAGGTAGTGACCACCAGCCATCGAAAGAAAACCGGGAGAATCCGACCCAAGCGAATTTTCCCGTAAGCAGTGAAAACTTCGAAATGCAGTCAGAACTCAAGATTTTCAAGAATACTCAGAAGTGTGCCACTTCAATTGGAAAGATGGACATCAAAGCACAAACCCAAGCAAGCAAAAACCCCCGAAAAAAAGGGCCAAAACACTAAAAAGAGAAAAAAGAGGGTCCCCGCTTTCAGTGGGGTGTGTGCAAAAATTGCACAACATACACCAATCACTAATTAGATCAATACAATAGGTAAAACATAATTCCTACTATATTACACATATAAATCTTATGGATCTTCAATTGTAGCCTAAGACACCTCATACACTTTTTTACCAGCTGAAATGAAGAGAAAATGAATTGGGTGTTGTGGATGATGATTTACGGAATGAGTTCACCAAAATGGAAAACCTAAAATGCACCTTTTACCTAATTTCATTAGAGAAAGAGATCTCCCAAGGATAGAATTGACTTTCAACCTTGAGGTGAGTCAACCTTATTAGGAGGATCTAATGTTTTCTTATGAAAAAATTCCTATCCTCCAAATGCAATTGGAACCAAAGAAAATCTGACCAAGCTACATAAAAGTTCAAACTTCAAAAGCAACCTACATAGAGCCTAGCTACCAGTCAAGCGTTCATAGCCCCGGCAAGGTTATCGATGTGACCCTCCAAAGCATAGCTCTACTACTAGCTAGGCATCTATAGCCCTGGTAGAGATACTAAGATACTCCTGATAAGGTGAAGCTTATTCAAATTTTCAAAAATTTCCTTTCTTTTCTTCCTATTTTATAGAACTTTTCTCCTTCACCTTTGCAAGTAATGAAACTCGCACTCAGGGATGAGGAACACAGTGGCACTAAAGCAGAATATAAGATTTTTCACCAAGCCAAATCACCCAAAGACCTAATGCAACTTTAGAATGTTTAAATTTAGTGTGAAAATGTAGGACCCAAATATATTCCAAGTACAAAGAACATTAGATAAAAGAAGTCCACCACCTAACTCTGAAAAATTGATTAGAGTTTATAAAAGAAATCTTCAGAACAATCTTAAACAAATAGCCTATTGTATAGGTGCAACAGCCCCAAGGAAACAAGGAACCCAAAGCAAAACACAAAAACGAAATGCAGAAAAAACCAAAGCAAACCTAAACTACCAAAATCAAAGAAGAGAGCAAACCTACTCTAGCTATGTATAGGATGAACTGCAAGCAATTCAAGGTTGAAAATAATGCTTCAGATACTGCCCATGAATAGGAAATGAGATATCCTCACCAGTGAGGGTTTTCAAATGAAAAGCATTATCTCCCAGAATTTCTGAAATTTGGTAAGGACCAAGCCAAAGTTTATCAAATTTACTATGCTCTCCCTTACGATCATGAGCTTTATCCTAGTAGAGAACTAAGTCAGAAATTCTAAAGGCCTTTACCTTAGCTCTCCTATCAAACCATCTTCTTACTACACCCTGATTTTTAGCAAAGTTCTCCAAGACTTCATCTCTTGTTTCTTCCAAGTGTAACAACTCAGCCAAACAGGCTTCATGTTTATCTTCTTCATTGTAGTACTCGTTAATAAACTGCAAGGTAGGAATTTTCAACTGGACAGGAAACACAGGTTCCAAACCATACACCAGGTGATAAGGAGAGGTTCCTATGGATTCTTTCTGTCTAGTACGGTAAGCCCAAAGAGAAAATTGGAGCTGGGTGTGCCAGTCCTTAGGATTTTCTTCTAACAACTTGCGGATAACTGTCAGTAGGTTCTTATTGGAAGACTCAGCTAAACCATTACCCTGAGGGTAGTAATTGGATGAAAATTTAATGAAAATCCCATGATCAAATGCCCAATTAGAAAACTTCAGGGATGCAAATGCAAGACCATTATCATAGACTAAAGACAGTGGACAACCAAAATGATTGCTAATTCCTAATTCAAGAAAATTGATTACCACATCTGAGGTACACTGTTTACAAGCAAGAGGTTCTGTCCACCTAGTAAAATAATCAGTTATGGTAAGAATATACATGTGGCCCACAAAAGATGGAGGATTAATTAGACCTTTGAAGTCCATACCCCACTGAGCAAACGGTTTTACCTCTATGACAGGCTAGAGTGGAAGAGCCGCATGTTTTTCCTTACTTGTTGTAGTCTGACATATGTGACAAGTTCTCACATGTTGGTGTGCATCTTTGAACAAAGTAGGCCAGTAATAGCCTGCCCTCAAGATTTGGTTTGTAATGGATGATGCAAAACCATGGCCTATGCCATATTTCTCATGAAATTCGATCATTACTCTGGTAGTTTCCTCTTTCCCCAAACATCTTAAGTAAACACCCTCATGATTTCTTTTATACAAAATAGCTCCTTTCATCATAAAGCTTCCACTCTTCAAGTGCAAGGCTCACCTCTGAACTGTATTAAGATGATCAAGACACTATTGATTCAGCAAATAGAAAATTATTTCATCATACCAGTCTCTTGGAGATACCCGTTGAAGGTAATAATGTTGAGCTATGAGGTTAAGACCGATCTCAAGCATTGTCTTTGTAAGTCCTTGTCCTCTTACTAATTTCATGGGCTAGATTTCCATATCATATTCCTACAACATGGTCACCCACTTGGCCCTTCGTTCACCTTACTCATTCTGCATCAACAATAACATTACTGTAGGATCAAGCACTATAGTAAAAACCTTATTCCTCAAGATATAGTGCCAAAACTTCTTGACTGCTTTGACCAAAGCATAGGCCTATTTTTCTACATTGTGATATCTTAATTTTGCATCTTTTAAGGGAGTACTCATGAAGGCTATAGGGTGTTCATCACCTTGATCAAACTTTTGAGTTAACATTGTGGCACAAGAATGATCATATGCGAATGAATATATGTAAAAAGGTTTATTGTAATCTGGACTCACCAATATAGGGGCGTCAGAAATAGCCTTCTTGATCTCTACAAACACCTCCTTAGCTTCTGTATTCCATTCTATTTTTGCTTCTTGCTTTAACATAGCATTTAATGGCTTGACTATCTCTGCAAATCCAGTGATAAATTTCCTAACAAAGTTAATCTTACCAAAAAATGATTTCATCTCCTTTTTACTTGCAGGAGGCTGAATCTTCAAGATAGCCTGAATTCTTTTAGGGTCAATAGCAATACCCTATTCTGAGATGATATGTCCTAATAACTTTCCTTCTATGACTACAAAAATGCACTTCCTTGGATTAAGTGAAATACCAAACTCTCTACATCTTTGAAACACCTTACATAAATCTGTTATGTGATCACCTCCTTTCTTGGAAAAAATAGTCAAATTATCCATGTAAATAATGATGCACTTACCAATTATATCCTTAAAATCAATTTCCATAGCTCTTTGGAATGTAGCTCCAGCATTGATCAACCCGAATGGCATCCTTCTGTAAGAAAAAGTTCCCCATTTAGTAGTGAAGGCAGTCTTGTGCCTATCTTCATACTGCACCATAACTTGGTTGTATCCAGAATACCCATCTAGAAAGGACATCATTTGAGATCCATTAACAATCTGAAGCACCTCATCCAATGAAGGAACTGGATAATTATCCTTTTCTGATGCTCTATTCATATCCTAAAGTTTACACATAGTCTAATTTCTCCATTCTTTTCCTTACCGGAACCAAATTCGCTACCCAAGTAGAGTGTCTTACTCGAAATATAATGTGTGCTAAAAGCAATTTCTGCACCTCTTTCTAAATAATGGGTTCTAACAAAGCATTGATTGGCCTTTGTCTTTGCCTGAATGGTTTGACATCTAATTTCAAAGGTATGGTATGTGTAATGATTGAAGTATTATATGTCTACAAATCTTCATAACTCCAAGCTATTACATCGTGATATGTATGCAAGGTATCAATAATTCTCTTTCTTTCTTCTAGAGTACATACATTACCAATAAAAACATTTTTTGAGTCCTTTGATGTCCCCATATTATAGGTTTCACACTGGCTACTGAGAGACTCCCTTTTAGTCTATTGTTCTTCATCTCTTATCTTATCTATATAAAAAAATCATTCAAGCTGCACCATACCTCTTGGAATAGTATTAGTCTTCAGATTAATGATTCCTCCAAAATCGATTTCTGCTTCTTGAGGCTCTATCTCATCAATAACCTAGGAAGCAAACACATCACAACTTGTAATGAAGTCCAAAAAATCTTGTCATATTTAAATACCTGGAAATTAGTAATGTTGTCAGGTACTAAAGGCACAGGAGTGAGCTCAACTGTAAATTTCTTCAACCCCGAAAGTGACAAAGGTTGCAAGGTACTACCAGCTTGTGCTAGAGAATTGGAAACCTGATTTTTGTTTTGAGGGATCAATTGGATGTTAAAAACATCAAACTCCTCAATGAAATCCCACACTTTATGCCTGTAATTGGTCATTCTTCTATCATGGCATGAATATTGTTTTCTTACTTGTTTGATTACTAACTCTGAATCTCTGAACACTTGTAACACCTTAACTTTCTTCCTTGATGCCATCAATAAACCATGGATCAGAGCTTCATATTCAGTGACATTATTAGCGCACTGGAACTAGAGTTTACGAGTAGCAAAGTAATTCTTACCTTTAGGACTAACTAATTCAAATCTTGCTCTAGCACCTTGTTTGGATTTAGATCCATCGAATCTTAGTGTCCAACAGCCATCAGGTTCCTTTGGTTTCAATTTACCTTGTCCTTTGTTGAGGATAGGGGGCTCTTTAGGAAGTATTGGATTCTTGCCTCTATCTTTGTTTGATTCTTCCTGTATTTTAAGTCCAGTAGGTGGAACTGGATTAACATATTTATGTATCTGTTGGACAACAGTCTGACACAAGTCATATTGTAGCTCAGAATGAGGGGCATCATGGACTCTACACCAATTTGGAAGCAATAATTCTTCAAATTCCATGCTTCCTTTTAGTTGTATCTAATCTTCCATACACTTCTGGATGAACTCCTGAAAGTTATCCAACAAACTAAGTTGTCTGTGTTCCTGATCACTTATTTCATCCTCTGGTTCAATCAATGTCCCAACACTGCTACTCTCTGGAATGTGTCCATCCAAAGAATCCTATAGCATAAAAACTTCTTCATCTATTGTAACTGATGCAGCTAATACATAATTTCCCATACCAACCTCAAACACCAATACTTGATTCAAAACATTCTGATATTCGGTGATTACATACTTCATTCGAGGTTCTCTTTCAATTATGATCTGGTTTGGGACTCCTTTCCATGGTAACCACATATGAGAATGGTTTGTAGATGTATATCCATTTAGTGCCTTAGTGAAATCTCTACCTAAGATCAACCCATAAGTATCAGGAATGTCAACAACTTGGATATTGATTACTTGTTGCACCCTAGGATCTGATGCAAGTTGTGTAGGGATCATGTTCAATTCTCCAACTACAGTTACCTCTATTTTTTCCAGTTGAGTAACCTTATTTTGAGAGGCTATAGGAGTAATACCTAGTGCTTTGCAAACAACAAATGGCATCACATTTGTAGAGGCTCCTAAATTTAGAAGACAGTTATGAAAATTCTTTCCGAAGATACAAATAGAAATTACGAAAGGAGGAGTTTCCATCTTACCTTGAAACAAATTCAAATGAGTGCCAACTTGTGCAATCTGGCCTTTATCCTTATCTCCCCTCTTGTCTATAGGTGGGACTTGACTTCTGGGTGTTTGAGAATTAGAAGACCTGGTAGCAGCGTCATTGGTGGCTACCCCTTGTGATGTTATATTTGAACCAAATGATCCAAAAATTGCATTCCTAATGGTAGGAACTCTTAATAATTCAAAGGTAGAAAAACATACCTTTACTTTCTCGAACTCTTCAATCACATATTTTCCCATTTGCTCCACATTCAGGTCAGCATGAGATTCCTTGTAGCCACTGACCTACTTATCTTTGGATATTTCAACATTGTTCCCCTTTGACAGGTACTCTGTTGGCACATAAGGATAAGGTGGATTATTGCTAGCTTGTGGATTTGGTGGAGTATTGAAATTGTTAGGAGGTATAGAAGTAGTGAAAGGACCTCCAGCCTGTGGACCCCTGTTAGGCCTATTTCTTAAATCATATTTCTTTGCTAGTTGTTGGAACATCTGAACTTCTTCAACACTAACTTCTTCCTCATCTAAAGGGTCATTATCATTCTCACTCTCCTAATTAAAAAAATAGGAAATCTCATCTTTGTTTAACACCTACTCTGCCTCATCCTCTGTAATAGATACTTCTTCTGGTTAATTTTCCTCACCTTTGGAGAATGGAGCATGATTAAGTACCAGTACTGGAGAATCGTATGGATTTGAAGGTACAATTTCCTATCCAATAGAATTATTTTCCACTTCATGCTGAAAGATGGAAGCTACAGTCTGAAATTCAGCATAGTCTAACTCAGAGTGTTGACTTGTTTTATGGAGCCTGCACCAACCAGACAAAGCTACTTCTGCTAGATATACACCATTCAGAGGCTTCTCCTGAGTAGAAGGCTAGTCTAAGGGAGTAGGAATCCCTCCATTATTAGGCCTAGTATTCCAAGACCTATTCTACCTAGGCTATTGTCCTCTATCAAATCCTTGTCCACCTTGCTGATTTCTATCAAAATTCTGACCAGAGCCTTGCCTTCTATCAAAATTTTGATTTCTATCAAAGTATTGACCTCTTTCAAAGTTCCTGTTCTCCGTACCATAGTTAGATTGTATATTCTTCTGAGCAGCCTGAAGCTAGCTATTTTGATTCTCAAATAAGTTACCTTTGTATTCAACCTCTTCACTTGTTCAAATAATTCATCCAACCTCTCCTTATCCAGACTCTTAAGTGGTGTTAGATTACCTCCAGAAGGATATCCGAGTATGTTTCCAAAACCAACAACCTGATTCAAGACTTCTGAATTCTGCAAGTATGTAGGGAAGCCAACTAGTTGCTGATGTAAGGGTTGATTAGCTCTTTGCTAAGGATAAGAAGCCATAGGTTGAGGTTGATTTAAAGGTGGACATAGATGGGGAACCAAAGGCAATGATGGTATAGGATTCATGATTGAAGCATGACTGGTCAAAGCCTAGTTAAGGGCTTGAATTTGTCCAAGGTGAGCAATAGGTCCTAAGGATGGAAAAGCTCATGATAAATGTTGTCTCAAGTCTGTGCTGACCTTTACTACCTCTACATATGTAGTGAGCAGAGTATTTGGAGGATTAGTCCTTTGTTTAAGGAAGGTGGCTGTAAGGCTATCCAAGGCTTCAAGGTAAACTTCCAGAGCAGTATTTTCATTTCCAGCATAAGGTTCCTGGAGTCTAGTATATGCTCAGTGGAACCTCTCATTAAATGATCCTATGGGGTCATTAATTTCTCTTTTTACTCTGGTAAATTGCAAATACAACTCATTAGCACTAATGGGAATCTTGAACTTTTACAGAAATGCAGTTTCTAGCTCAGTCCAATTATGGATGGAAGCAGCAGGTAAGTGATTGTACCAATAGAAGGCCTCTTCTCCTAGAGAATAAGGAAAAAGCCTACATGCAACATTCTCATGGTTAATTCCTCTATCTCTCAGACAAGTATGGAAAATCCTAATATGCTCTTCTGCTGTCCTGTTGGGATCATGAGTATGAAACTTAGAGAAAAAGTGCTCTGGGTTCTTGGGCATAACATTGTAATTATTAACGATCAATGGGGATGGATTATTAGTGAGAAAAGCCATTGGTGGAGGTGGGGGTGGTAATGGTTGATTTATTACTAGTTGTGGCTGTGGAATAGGAATTCCCTTAGAGTCAGATGAAGATGAAGATGATGGAGACGATGGGAGTGGGTGAGTGGATGATGTTTCTTCCCCTCCTCTGGTCCTTCTTGACCTAGTAGGGGCTTGTAACTTTTGAAATTCTTCTCCTCCTGGGGTAGATCTAGTTCTTCTTCTAAGCATCTCAGGTGAGATGGCCTTTAAGAAATGCTCCAATTTGCTTGTTCAAAGGCCCTCCTTCTAGCACCAATCTATTGATGTTGTTTTTTGCACAGCAACAACTCAAACAAAATATGATATCCTATCTTTCTTGAAAGGAAAATCTCTATGGGAAAGGAGATAACCCAAAGGTCTCTAATGTCAAGTCTTGACAATGCAAAAAAGCAACTCAGTGATAAATGTGAAAATGTTGGTAATCACAAAGGGACCTTACTACGAGCAAATACTAGACTTTGAATTTATCAAATCTAAACAATAAATTGATACTTTGAAACTTGATTGGAACCTTGATAATAAAGAAATATCAAAAGATAAAGGTTTAATAGATGATTCTAAGACTACTTTTAACCCTAAGATTGAAAATTCCAAAAGATAAAATGCTCAAAATGGACCGATCTATCATAAACTAATTTCTGCTTGACCCAGATAAATCTGCAATTTCACAGAAATAGTGCAATCTTCTAAGGTATCTAAAGATTTTCAAATCATAAACATTCATTCAGCCAACCCTATTACAATTGAGATGAACAAACCCTTATAACTGAACTAAGCACAATTTTAAGTCCAGGATAACTTTGCAAAGAAGCTAACAATCAGCTAACTGGAAAAAGTATGGACTAGAGATCACTGCAAACATTCCAAACATGAAACCCTAAGCATTACCAAATCATTTATCCATAAACTTATAAGCAATTTGAAAGATGGAATAACAAGAACCATGCCAGATGAAATTCCACAAGATAGATACCAAACACAATATCTCTCTTATATTAAATCATCCAAAATAGCAACAACTCCAGTTTTCTATTACAACACTTGCTTGAGAATAAACCCTAAGTCGCTCTAATATCACTTATCTATTTTCTCTCTATCCCTATTATTCTATATGCCTATCTATCTTTTCAAATGAGGAAACATGGCCTACTTTATAGCAAATTCCTAAGATAGGTCGGCCAAAAGATGATTTTACAATGAAAACATGACCTACAAGAGGTCGGCCTCAAAGATATTCGAACATATGAAATGTGCCATTGGCACCAATTTCATCGAAAACTGCCAAGATACCAAAAAGGTCTGCCCAATACATGTGAATAATGGGAAGCACAAATCTCAATGTAACCCTATATAGCTACTCCCCATTCTTGTCTTTTGCTTGATCTTCTTCACCATGTACAGCCAACAAGAATCTATCCAGCTTAGCAACAGGTGGCATAGGAAAAACCCTAATCCTTCTCTCAAGAGACTTGATGTCATCTCTTGCCTACCTAACTGCAACATCCCAGTTAGCCTTATTAGTCAAATATTTGTCCATGACTACAATATAAGTTGCAGCATCATCCAACTGATGTCCAATAACTTGTCCTTCACCGATTGGAGAATAAACATCTCTCCACCACTCCCTAAGCTGCTCCAAATTGAGATGTTTTGGGGCAAACTTCTTCCTTCTAGTCATGACCTCAAAGAATGAAATGCATTTATCATAGATATTGTTCAGAGTATCCACAATCTGCCACGCCTGCTTATGGATCTTTTTCAAGCCCTTCTGCCTCATTTACAGGATTTCAAACCATTCCCAAGGTTCAGAAACCCTTGGAAAAGGAAGAATCCCACACTTAACCAATTTATCTTCAGTGAATCCCTTGATTGTTGTGGCCTTCTGCAATAGGAGGTCAGTATCTATATTATCCTAGGCTAATACAACCTTTAGCCAATCCATTGATCTCATTGCATCTCCTCCAGTTGATTAAATTCCCTTAATAGCATCATCCCATTTAGTTTGGATACCCTGCAACCAGGCAACCGTAGCATGTGTGGTGCCCTTCATCTTTTCAAGCTCAGAGATTGTCTCCTAAGGCAAGAAACCTGTAGCAGAGGAGGAAGAACCAATAGCTTGCAAGGGTTTCATCAACTCTTACAAGTACTTCTTCAATTTCTCATTCTCCCTCTCTAGCTCATGCCTCGTCTGCACAACCTTCTTCAACCTGCCCACAATCACAACACTGGATCCTTCATATTATTTAATATCCTACTCCACAGTAGCATGCCCCAAGTCAACAGTTTACACATTGTCTCTATCTTTATTTGGAATGGGGGTAGCAATATGAGCCACTCTGTTGCGCAACCCATCTCTTTCAATTCAGGACACAACCCCTACTTTCTTCTTAATTTTCTCCTTTTCTACATTAGCCATAAGAACAGCCCAATTAGGAGGAGAATCCTCCACTATTACCATTTTTCTCTTCAACTCCTTTTGTAACCATCCTAGAATAGTAGACCTAGCAGGCACTGTATTTTTCTTATCTTGCCCCTATTCCTGCTGATCATCAGTTGCATCTTT
>CM021104.1:16127300-16212537 GCA_007115665.2 Sequoiadendron giganteum | reverse complement strand
AAAGGAACCATCGAGGGTTGGTCAACCAATTTCTCTTTGGGTTTATAAACTTGTTTGATCTTAGGAGGAATAACATGAATTGTATGGTTATCTCTTGGTTTCTTATAGGAAATAGGTGTAGGATTTGTCGTGGATTTCTCTTGGTTACTTAGAAGGGATTTTGGTTCAATCATGGTTTCATCAAGATAGGATACTCAATCATGGGTTGAGGGATATTGCTAAGAGATAATTTTGTTATGTGCTTTGCCTTGAAATTTTGGTAGGATTTCAAAAAAAATCCCTCACGAGGCTTAATAGCTTCCATATGTTCGGGCCAAAAGAAATCCAATTACAAATTCCCACAAGAAGATAAAAGATTAAAATCACTATGATGCATAGTGAAAATTTCATTACCAAATGGAAATTTTAAGCATTTATGCACTATTGACAGGATGACATCCATGGAGTGTAGCCATGGGTAGCCTAGATTCACATGGAATTGGTCTGACAACGGGATGATGGAGAATGAGACATTTAATTGCTTTGGTCCAAATTTTAAGGGGAGAGTGATCAAACCTATCATAGGGAAAGAAAAACCATTATGTGTTTTGATCCATGCTTTTGATTGTTCATAAGAGTCTTGATAAAGTTCATGCACAAAAAATAATTCCTCGGTGATCACATTCTCTACACACATGGTCAATTAATATCCCATTGGTAGGCTTGTCATTGATTCTTTCAGACCTTAATTAATTATCATTTTGTGAGAAAGCAATGTCAAGAGACATTTTGGTTTGGATCTTACGAGGTTGCATGTCAATGAAGTTGACCATACTCGTGTTTTGAACAATGCACTTGTTTTGACCAATTAAATTGATTGCAAATAATTTCAAAAAACTACAATTCTAGAAACCAAAACTGAGATCTACAAACAACCAAAAATAAAGAAAATAGAGACAAATTTATGCCAATAAATTTGGAAAATGACTTGTATAATTAAATATTCACCCTAAGGCGAATGGATCCTTCCACGAGGGTTGAAAAAATTAAGTTCTAAGTTTTTGAGTTGATGTTTAAGCTTGTTGTTTCAAGTTACAAACCGATACTTTTAATTACATCTTTTCATATTTTTATGTTTAGATGTAAATGCAATTTGATGGAAAACAACAAGAAAAATGACAACTTTTTAGATACAATTTTGTTTGAATTTTTGATGCAAAATGAATGAAAAACACTGATATGTAGACTACTATGCAAAATGAATGCAATATGTATGCAAATTTTTGAATTTTTGAGATTTTAAAGGATGAAAAATGCACTTTAAAATCCTAAATGAAATGCAAAATAATGCAATTTTGAAAACCCTAAATGAGATGCAATGCAAACTAATGCAAATCCTAGATCTAGGATTTTGAAAGACTACCAAATCAGAAATCTTATAGTTTAAGAATGTTGGGTTCACCAAAATGAAATGATGGGAAAATGGATTGGGTGTTGTGGATGACAATTGATGGAAGGGGGTTACTAAAATGGAACACCTAAAATGCACCTTTTCCTTAATTTCATTAGAAAAAGAGATCTCCCAAGGATAGAATTGAATTCAACCATGAGGTGAGTCAACCCTATTAGGAGGATCTATTGTTTTCTTATGACAAAAATGATTGAAATGCACTTTTGGGAAATAAAATTAATTCCTTAATAAACAAAAGTAGTAACTTTATGGTAGATTTGAGAAGGGTAGAATGGTATGTACTAGTCACAAAAAGTGGGTTTTGAACACTATTGAAGGATATATTTTCCCTAGGGAAAATGGGTCTATGTACATGGGTCCAAAATCTATTTTTATAGCCCACAAATCTTGGATAGACAACTGAGAGGGTTACGACTGAATCAAATGTTACCAAAATAAAACTTAAGTTTCAGATCTAATAATTAATAGTACAATCAATAATACATCAGAGACACATGAACACCAAGATTTTATACATGGAAACCCTGTTAGGGGAAAAACCACGGTGGATGTTAGTCCACAAGATTATACCCTATTAGAAGTATAATGAAGAATGAAAAGGGAATGCACTTCCATTCAAGTGCACTACCTAGAACACACTACTCAGAAGAAGGCTCATTTCCTTACATACAATAATCATATTAAATCCATCTGATTCATTTGAACCAAATTAATAGCTTCTACAAAATCTTGATTACAGTTTCGGTTAGGCACACAAAAATTTCTACACACTCTTCCACACTCTGCTCAATCTCTATCAAACTCCTCTATTCTCTTGAATGATTTGACTTTAATTCACACTTGTACATCACTTGCACATACCCATCAAACCTCTAGCATGCTTCAAAATGAATAGACAAATGCTCTTATATATCTGCCACATGAATTTACATCAACAACTTTGTCGGCCTAAAATAAAGAATGAATTACATCTGTCAGCCTCAATACATGAATAAATCTTAATGCACACCAACACAAGTCAGTCAAAACATAGTGAGGACCCAAAAAAATATCCTTGAACATGCCAAACAATAAAAGATTAATCCTTATGGATCTGCAACACGTTACTACCATCATGTCGGCCAAGAACATGAAAACTTCAAGTATACAATGAAAAATATTCAATCACGAAAACTTCGTTCAATGAAGACATATAGTAAGGATAGAGCATGATCTAGACTCATCCATGAACATCACAGGTACATGCACAACAACTGAAATTACCTGAATTTCATCTTCTTCTTCCAAGAACACCTACTACATTAACTAAATAATTGTAGGAACACAAAACTTCATAATTTCCTTAAATCTTGATGTGTATCACTGAAACTTTCAGACAACATACTATATAGGCTCAATAAAAAACCATTTGATGCGTTCCTTCATATCTTCAACGTATAGAACTTTCCAACAATCTGACCTTCTCAGCTCCACTGGCTGCCTGCAATATATTCATTACAATTTTCTCAATATCTTTGACATATATAGCCTTAAGCATCATCAATGCTAAGAGTGTTGACATCAATGGAAACCACATATCAATAATGCAACCAAAACATCCAACAATCTCCCCCTTTGGCATTGATGGAAACACATGATGTGAAAAATAATGTCATCAACCCAACTAGCTCTTCTCCAACAATCTCCCCTTGAGATTGTGCACTCTTTTCTTGTTTCATTCTTCTCCCATGTTTTTCACATTGATCTTCTCTCCCCATTTAACATCAATGGAAAAGGTACACATGATCTGATCACATATTTGAATCATCTAACTAATCCCCCTGAGTAGCATCCACCACAACATCAATCTGGAATAAGATATGGATATGAATTCACAGACTGGTGTAAAGACCTGCATCTCTTAGTTCTGATCAGGACATGAAATCACCCCTAAATTTCCTTTAAGATACTCAAAAGTATCCTTAGGCAAAGGCTTAGTAAAGATGTCTGCAATTTTCTCCTTGGTAGTTATATACTCCAGTCTAACTTCTTTTTCACTTACTTTATCTCTCAAGAAGTGATATTTGATGGATATATGCTTTGTATTTGAATGCGGCATTGGATATTTATGGCACTTGAATTTTCATAGAATATAGAAATGGGTTCTTCATACTCAATTCTGACATCTCTCAACATTTGCTTCATCCACAATACTTGAGTAAAACTGTTTACAACAGCAATATATTATGCCTCATCAGTAGATAAGGAAACTGAATTCTACTTTTTGCTTAGCCAAGATACCAACTTCTTCCCTAAGAAGAATGCACCACAACTAGTACTCTTCATGTCATCCACATCTCCTTCCCAATCAATATCAGTGAAAGCACTTAGGATAGGATAGACCAAGATCAACTATCCCTTTTAGGTATCTGAAAATTCTTTTCATAGCAATCACATGAGACTCTTTAGGATTAGCTTGATATCTAGCAACCATGCATACAACATTCATTATATTTGGCCTGGTCTGAGTCAAATAGAGTAATCCACCAATCATTGACCTATATCTTGTTTGATTTTCTTTAGAAAAATCATCATTCTATGTAAGTTTGCATCACAGTTTTGTTCTCTGGTCTAGGAACAAGATCACATGTATCATTCTTCTCTATGTGCATTAGTTCTTCTTTCATGGCTTCCATCCAATATTCATATTTGCATGATTCATTGATATTGTTGGGCTCAGCTTTGGAAATTAGATAGTACTCTTTCAAAATTATTCTTCTAGTTTGCACACCTTTGCTCTTGTCTCCTATGATTTGACTGTCAAAGTGATTTCTCCTTACATACTTGGGAGTTTTAGGATTTTCTCTGACTTCTGCTAGTCTTTGCCTCTTGACTCCCTTGGTTCACCAAAACAATATGAAGTTGATTATGTGTCTAAACATAATTCCCATTGTTAGCATTATCATGTTGATCATCTGAAACATATCCACTACATCTGGATGGTCTAACAATATCTTCATCAACTTTGACATTTTCACTTTCAACCATTTTCTTTAACCTCTTATTAAAGCACCGATAAGCTTTTCTTTTAGTAGAGTAACCCAAAAAGATTCCTTCGTCACTTCTAACATCAAACTTTCCTATATCATCATCTCTCTTGATGTAACATTTGCTTCCAAAAAAATTGAAATACTTGACAGTAGGCTTATAACCAAACCATAGCTCAAAAGGTGTATTACCAGAATTACTATTGACATTCACCCTATTAATGGTGTACACAATAGTACTTATAGATTCTCTCCAGTAGAAATGAGGAGCATTTTCTTCCAACATCATGGTTCTAGTAGTGTCTAGGACGGTTTTGTTCTTTCTTTCAACAACTCCATTTTGTTGAGGGGTCCGAGGAGCAAATAGTTGTCTTTGGATTCCTCTTCACAAAAAGAATTGAATTCTTGGGAATTGAATTCACCACCTATGTCTGACGTTAGACATTTGATCTTTACACCTGTCTCATTTTCTATCATAACTTTGAAGCTTTTGAACTTTTCTAATGCTTCATGTTTTTCTCTTAAGAAAGCAATCCATATCATTCTAGAATAATCATCAATGAGAAACATAAAATACCTTTCACCTTGTAGAATTCTGATTCTGGATGGACCACATAAATCAATATGTATCATATCCAATATTCCATTAGAGCTCTACTATTTTCTCTTAAAGGAATTTTTTGGCTACTTTCCCATTTGACATTCCTTGCACATAGTGTTTGTAGGCTTCACTATCTTAGGTAGATCTCTGTCTGCTTAAGTAGATCTTATTTTGACAATGTTATCAAAGTTCACATGACACAACCTCCTATGCCATAACTAGCTTACATCAATCTGAGCAATCAAACAACTTTCACTAGCAACACCCAAATGAAAGATATTGCCTTTTTCCTGTGTACCTGAAGCAATCATGTTTCCATAAATTCCCCTTATTCTTCACTTACCATCCTTGAATTGAATATTTTAACCCTTGTCTACCATATTTCCAACACTCAACAAGTTATTCTTTATGCCTTCTACATAAAGAGCATCATTATTATTGCTCTTACCACCAAAATAAATAGTGCATCTGCCATGAATCACACCAGAAGTGTTGTCTCCAAATATTACACCACCATCATAGTCTTCCAAGCTTACAAACTTCCTTTTGTCACCAGTCATATGATGTGAGCATCCGCTATCAATTACCCACTCATCATTTTCTTCAATTTTTTCTACAAGAGCTTTCTTAACATTCACATTACTAGTAGATTAAGTGGACACCTGACCATTTTCTTTGATGGAAATGAATACCCATTCATCTTCATTTGCAGTTTCTTCATTAGTTACACCTTCTTCACCATAATAGCATTTCCTTTGGAATCTAATATTCTCAGGTTTGTACTTAGAAACTCTTTCAAGACATCCATATGCAAAATGACCTATTTTACTGCAAGAAAAATATTTGATAGGTAACTTTCCTATGTACTTAGCATGACGTATGGCTTCTCTTTTCACAATCAATGCTTCTAGTTCTTCTAATTCTCTTTCTTCATCTTCAATCTTTTTCATCTCATCTTCATATCTGAATGTCCTTTTGGAGCGCTCTCTCTGATTGTATCTTTGTTGGCTTTTTCTGGATACAGTAAATTTTGCATGTAGATTTAGTCTTAGGAGTAGATTCACCAAATTCACTTAACTCAAAGGCAGCAATTTTTCCAATCAACATGTCTCTTGTCACATTTTTCATTGTCCTGATTTCATCAATAGTAGGAGGGAGGCAAAAATCTAATTATCTTAGCCACAATTTCTTCATCATCCAAGGTTCCACTAGAACATCTAATGCTCATTACCAGTTCATTTATCTTATGAGAAAAAGAGAGGATGTTTTCATCTTCATTTCTTCCCACTTTCTTTTTAAACTTTGTAGCTTAGCACTTTTCACTAGTGCATCTCCTTCATACAGTTTCCAACTTTTTTGAGATCTATTATGCAGTCTTAATCCTAACACATTTTTCATCTTTGAATCTATCAAAGCACTCAACAATGCTTCAATAGCCCTGGTATTAGCTTATTCTTGCTTGATCTCATCTTTAAAGGAAAAACCATTCTGGGGAATAGTATATGCACTCTATGTGATCTTCCAGAAAGGTTCTCCAATGCACTTTAAATGACACTCCATTCTAACTTTCCATAAAGAGTAGTTTGTACCATCGAATCTAGGACTATCCTTGTATGATGCCATCTCGGATCACCTCAAGCTATTAGACTTCTTCAAAGGAACTAGCTTTGATACCAATTATTGGAAAAAAAAGGATAGACAACTGAGAGGGGGGGTGAATTAGTTGTTACCAAAATCAAACATAAGTTTTAGGTCTGATAATTAATAGTGCAATCAATAACACATCAAAGAAACATGAACACCAATATTTTATATGTGGAAACCCTATTAGGGGAAAAACCATGGTGGATGTTAGTCCACAAGATTATACCTTATTAGAAGTATAATGAAGAATGAAAAGGGAATGCAAGTGCATTCAGGTGCACTTCCTAGAGCACACTGCTCAGAGAAGGATCACTACCTCACATATAATAATCAAATTAAATCCATCGGATGAGTTTGAACTGAAGTAATAGCTTCTACAAAATCCTGATTATAATTTTGATTAGGCACACAAAAACTTCTACACACTCTTCCACACTTTACTCAATCTCTTTCACAATCTTCTCTACTCTTGAATGATTTGATCTTTATTCTCACATCTACATCACTTACACATACCGAGAAAACCTCTAGCACACTTCAAAATGAATAAACAATCACTCTTATATATCTGGCACATGGATTTACATCAACAACTCTATCGGCCTAAAATAAAGAATGAATTACAAGTTTCGGCCTCAATACATGAAAAAATATTAATGTGCACCAACACAAGTCAATCACGAAATAGTGAGGACCCAAAAAAATATACTCGAACACGCCAAACAATAAAATATTAATCCTTATGGATCCGCAACATGCTACTACCATCATGTCAGCCAAGAACATAAAAACTTCAAGTATACAATGAAAAATATTCAATCACAAAAATTTCGTTCAATGTGGATGTACAATAAGTATAGAGCATGATCTAGATGAACATCATAGGTACATGTGCAACAACTGAAATTACCAGAATTTCATCTTCTTCTTCTAAGAACACCTGCTACAGTAACTGAATAATTGTAGGAACATAGAACTTCATAACTTCCTTAAATCTTGATGCATACCACTGAAATTTTTGGACAACATACTAGATAGGCTCAATAACAAACCCTTTGATGCACGCCTTCAGATCTTTAACGTACAAAACTTTCCAACCATCTGACCTTCTCAGCTCCACTAGTTGCTTGCAATATATTTATTACAATTTTCTCAATATCTTTGACATATAGAACCTTAAGAATCATCAATGCTAATAGTGTTGACATCAATGACAACTACATATCAGGAATACAACCACAACATCCAACAACTTCTTCCTCCTAGAAATTGATTATATTTATTTTGACCATCTGCTTTACTCTTATTTTGTGGCCCTTCTTCTCCACACTCATTTGAACTAGTGTCTTTGATACCTCTTATACATCTAAATTCATTATTGTTTGAGAGGAGGATGTTGTTCTCTCCGAGTGGGTACTAGAAACTCCATGTAATCTTCCAAACCTACTTTTAGGTTTGCAATTCTCCAGAGTTGGTGCAGAGGAAGATAGTTGTTTGGTATCTTTGGGTGGAATACCCCACTGCTTTTGTAGTTTCTCTTTATTTTTTTCAAATTTTTCCTCGACATTCAATATGAGTCATGATATCAATAAGGAGCATAAAGAAAATAATGAACACAAAAGGTGGAATCTCACATATATGAAATAAACTATCCTCCACAAAAAATTATGCAAGAGTCAACACAAATGGGGTCTCACATTATCCCCCCCTAGGCTTGGGCTTTCTCCTGGAAGTCCTCAAAGATAAGGTACATGTGATCACTCAATAATAATTATTTAAAGCATTCCACCAGTTAATAACACCATTAGAAGAATAGCTCAATTCATATGAAATTTGGCCCTTACAAAAAACCTGGCAAATAGGCACCATGTGTAGGGTCATATCCACTATCTACTAGGCCTCATCCCTTTTCACAACCGACTCATATTCTTTATTGTCGTATATTGATGCATGTGCCAAAACAACTTGGAATATATGTCATTGTGTTTTGCACTCCTTCATTTTATATTAAAAAATATTTTCCTACTATGTACAACCCCTCCCCTTATTTTATAACAAGTAAGTATTTTATACCATGATCTTACCCCATCATACATCCCTTCTCATCCATCCCCCAGAATTCAACTTCCCTTAACTTATAAATGGGGATTTTTTTCTACCGTACATAATCCCCTTTACTAAGTAACAAGGAGGCTTTCTATACCATGTTACAACCTTGTTATGCACTCTTTGTCACTCAGTCCTCTATGCAACATGCACAACCTTTTACACCTCTTGTACTCTCTATATTTTTATGTGGGCCAATACCACAATAACAATCTCATAGGACTAGGTCACTCATCATCCACCTTTGTATCCTCCTTTCTCCTTTTCACACAATTGACTAGGTAGCCTGCATAGTAAATTTTTCCATGCACAACTCATGACACAATTTTCCATGTTCACCCGCCCACCCTCTACTAAAATAAAACCGCCATCATATTCTCTTATCACCAAATTGTCCATTTTTTTCCACATTCACGTCTCCTTTTAGGATATGATTGATGAGATAACTTCCATCATCCCTCCATACATCTCCCTTTGGGAAAGTGTTGTGCAGTTTTTGCACACATGCCCCTTTGAAAGTGGGGACCCTCTTTCGGTCCGTTTCTGTGGCTTGCCCCTCCTTGTGCTTATCTTTGAAAATATTGGGGTTTTGGTCCTTGGTGCTTGTCCTAGTTTTTGGTACCTTTTTGTTGAGTTCATGTTGGTCTTCGAGTCTTGCAAATGTCCCCTTTTGGGGTGGCCTTTTTTTGCCTTCTTCCTTCTCCCTTGGTGTTTTTGTTTGGGTCCTAGGGGTTGGTTTTATTCGTTCGCTTTCCCTTGTTTCCCTTGTTTTATTTGTTCTTTCAAAGGTGGAACCAGGATGGAATTAAACTTTGAGCTTTTGCAAAGTTCTGGGTTCTATTTCCATTCCCGTTCTGGCTCTGCTTCCCACTTCCTCGCTTTTCTCTGTCATGTTGTTTGTTTTGACCTAGGGCTCACTTTCTTCCCTTGGGTTTTCGTTGGGTCGTTTTTTCTTCCTTTTTTTGGAGGTGGGACTGGGATGGAATCGGATTTTGAACTTTCCCAAGGTTCACGGTCCATTTTCCATTCCCATTTCAGCTTCACTTCTTGCCTTCTCATTTTTGTTGTTGCTTTTCCCGTTCTCATCCTAAGGGTTGCTTTCTCCGTCCTTAGGTTTTCTTCTCTTTTTTTCCCTTCGTTTATCGGAGGTGGGACCAAGATGGATCTGAACTTTGAAATTTTTCTAGGTTTCAGGTTTCGTCTTCTTTCCCGTTCCAGCCCCACTTCCCACATTCTCATTTTTTTCACTATCTTGTTTGTCTTTGGTCTTCGATTTCTATTGCCACCTGTGGGTTTTCTCCGATTTTCTCTTTTTTCATTTTGTCGGGGCCGGGACCAAGATGGAATTTGGTTTTGAACTTCTCTAAAGTTTGCAATTCCCTTTCCCGTTCGCATTCCACCTTCGGTTCTGCTGGGGTGGGTTTTGGTTCCCATTCCACCTAGTTTCCTTTTGGGTTTCCCTTTCCCGTTCCCTTTATGCCTCTGCTTCCACTAGGGTGGGTTTTAGTTCCCATTTCACCTGGTTTCCTTTTCTCATTCCTATTCTGCCTCCGCTTCCACCGAGGTGGGTTTTGGCTCCTGTTCTGCCTGGTTTCCTCTTCCTGTTCCTATTCTACCTCCACTTCCATCGGGGTGGATTTTGGTTCCCGTTTCGCCTGGTTTCCTTT
The DNA here is from genome assembly GCA_007115665.2 of Sequoiadendron giganteum. Taxonomy (NCBI): domain Eukaryota; kingdom Viridiplantae; phylum Streptophyta; class Pinopsida; order Cupressales; family Cupressaceae; genus Sequoiadendron; species Sequoiadendron giganteum. The sequence continues at coordinate 16,202,043 of CM021104.1, read as the reverse complement.
TTGTTTGTTTCATCTCTGCCTTTGCCTGGGTTTTTTCCTGGTTCTTTAAATTTGGGAATTCTATGGACTTGCTTGGATTTTGATGGTATATTTGGCATTAATGGTGTCCCATTTGAATGCAAGTTGGATCAAGCTGAGATCTGTAGGATGTTCTTTGAATATTTGGGCATGATTTGCGGGTGTTGTCGGGTACACTTTCCAGCTGTCGTCACGAGACCCACTCCTACATGGAAGGTCAACGTGTTTGGTGCTCATTAATGGAAAGCAGACCAGGTTAGTGGATTCAACCTGGTTTGTTTGATCCGGGTCATCCATTTTCCTGGCTCTGGTTTGGTTGGTTGCTCATTTCCCTCCTGGTGTTCACATGTGCACAGCTTTTCGTGGGTGTTCATTTATTGTTAGACATGGCTCGAGGATCCATCCCCTAGTTGCGTGCGATCCTAGGTTGATCTAATAGGGTCCTTGTTGCATTCATTGTTGAGCAGTGGGTTATTGCTTTCTATCAGGGCTGATTTGGTTGGTGGCCTTGATTTTTTGTAACCCTAGCTCTATTTCATGCGGGCATGTTGTTCTATAAGTATGGCACTCTACCTCTTGTGTGAAGGTGGGAGTTTAACTCAGTTTGAGCTAGGTTAGAGATTGAAAGACTAAGTCAGAAGACTTGTAATTAGTAGAGTAGCATGTTAGCAGATTAGAAGTGAGTTTTACATTTCAAGCAAGTGTTGTAACAAACTAGAAATGTTGTTGATTTGATGATTTAATACAAAGCACAGACATTGTGTTATGACTAGTGCCTCTTTTTCATTAAATAATCTTACATGTTTCTTGTTCCATTGCTCAAATCGCTTGGAAATGCTTTGATGTAGCTTAGGTTTAGTTTGTAGTGCTTGTGATTTTGTATCTGTGTTGGAGCAATCCCTAGTTCATATCTTGGGCAGTTTCTTGATTATGGGAATGTTGTGAGAGGTCAACCTATACCTTATATTCATGTGCTTAGTTCAACTATATGTATTCATTCAGTCTCATTGAATGAGTGCCTTCAGCCTGAAAATCTTTAACACCTTAGAAGATTGCAGGTATAGCCTGAGTCGACCAGGAACTAGTTTAAGGGATTGGTCCATTCCAAATATTTCATCATTTGCATGATTAATCTTAGAAATAGTGTTAACAATTATGATTTTTGAAACCCTTATCTTTTTTTGTTTCTTTTATTAAATGGTTAGGACTCAAAGTTAAAGCATCACTGCATCTCAAAATTTGATGAGTTCAGAACTTTCAGCCTTGTATATAATACCCCTTGTGATTACCAACATATTCACATTTTATCATTGAGTTTGTTCTACTGCATTGTCATGACCTGACACCCAAGAGACCTTGGGTTATCTCTTTGTTCATAGAGATCAACCTTTCAAGAGAGATAGGATAACCTTTATTTTGTCTGAGTTGTTGCTGTGCAGAAACACCAAACAACAGAAAGTAGGTTAGAACCACCATCATATTCTCCCATCACCAAACCACCCATCTATTTCCACATTCTTATCTCCTTTTAGGATATGATTGATGAGACAAATTTCATCATCCCTCCATGCATCCATCTTTTGGAAAGTAGGCTAGAACCATGTCACACTCTCATTGAACCAAACATATGTTGCCACATGCCCATCTCATTTTTAGGATATGATTTATGATACTACTTCCATCATATATCCATGTATAATTGGGCAACTCATCTTCCATCCCTTTTCTTATATGATTGATTAGATAGTTTATGTGCCTAATCCACCCATGCACTGCTCATATCTCCTATTGTTAGAATATGATTTCTATGAAAATATTCTTATTCCTTCCACTATCATGATTTTACATCAAACTATCCTACTACTACCCCAAATGAACATGAAGAGAAATAACTAAATGTGATCTTAGATTGGGTTAATCACATGCCTAGCTATTCATAGTAAAACATTACATTTTCACTATCCTCACCCATAATAAAGTATTCCATCCATAATAAGGTTATCTTACCATCTCATTACCATTTCACAAAATATTTCTCAACAAACAACCAAACAAATCAAACATCAAATATACTAACCTATAGGCACTTTCATGAAAACATGTTTACTATTCACCATCGCTCTTAGCCTATAATCTATATATCCTCATCATCTACATACATAGAGATGAATCCTTCTTGAGTTCAAAATCATCATCACCATCCCACCTTTGGCAAGAGATATTTTGTTTATGTGCTCATCTTGTTGGTGATTTTTCATGTTTTTCTCTTCGACCCATGACAATACATATTTAAGACCACTAGATCTACTCATATCTTAATGTGTTTCGATAGGTGCAAAATAGGACATTATCATTATCTATGTATGTTATGTTTGTGATTGTCCTTTTCATGACCCACCAGGCTACTTCTTACCTTAGATGGAGGAGAATTTTTTGTATCATACTCTACAAGTTCATCATCATATAGACCCACCAACTTACCTCTCATTCCATCTATGACACACTAAGCTTGTAAAAGGAATTTTGTGTTTCGGACAATATTTTGTTTGTTTGTGAGCCCAAGTCTAGGCAAAGGATATACTAGCACCATCTTCCATATATACTATTGTTGCATATTATCCTTTTCCATATTAAATTTTAGTATTTCTCACCATTTTTCCAACATAATCATCAACCTATCCCTTTCACATTCATCATATCACTCTAATTCCCCCTACACCCTCATCTCTCACCTCCCTTGCCTAGAAATTGAATATATTTTGTATAATGATCTAAACAATCTCTCATTAACCATCCCATTTATTTCATTTCACTTACATACTATATTTCATATATAAGGACCCTTACCATTTTTCATATTTACAAGTGCATTTATAATCACATTCTATATCCATAATTTATATTCATTTACAAAATTAAAACACATATCAAAATTTTCAAAATCAAATCCATCACAACACTTAGCTTGCATTTAAGTTGGCATTATCATTAGTGTCCCTAATCCATAATATCATTAATAATCCATAATCCATAGAATCATCAAGGAATTGCATAATAATGTTATTAATCCATACATATGACATCCACACAAAAAATTCACAGACACCATCACAATTCATAAGACATTTATAAACTGCATAAAAATATAAACATATTAGCATATACATAAACAACCATATTTCAAATCTGAGTCCATCTAGGAATCTTTAAATCATCATAACATGATCAATATAAATAAAACACATCTTGTATGCATCATCATAACATCATGGAATAATAGATCCATCCATATGTAGATCACCATCATAATAAAATATCGATCTCATATATGTCATAAAAAATATATTGTCATGATACTATAATAAAACTTGTATAATAATAGTAATCTAAAATATATTGTAAAAACCTAATAATATGCCACTTCATAGAGGATACCTCCAATAGTCTTCAATAAGAACACAATACTCAACATGATGGTATAAACTTACCAATACCTCCTATATATACCATACTTATTCTTAGGATATCACCTAGGCTGACCTAGATAACCCTATATAAGCCTTAGTCCAACCTAAATAACTAAATAAAAATATAATAATTAGAATATGACTTAATTAAGAGTTAAGGTAGCCACAAGCTGACTACTCATAACACTATACACACTATAGAGTTAGGGGAATAACATTTCCATCCTCTTTACAAAATCATTTTCCCCAATGCTAACATTTATTTTTCTTCTTCTTCATCTCCTTTTCTACTTCCACTTCTTCTTCTTTGTGTTCCTACTTATTTCTTTCTCTTGTTCTTGTTCTTATTCTTTGTGTTCCTACTTATGTCTTTATCTTGTTCTTGTTCTTGTTCTTTCTCTTTCTCTTTATCTTTCTATTGCCATTTATCTTGTTCTTATTCTTGCTCTTGTTCTTTCTCTTACTCTTTCTCTTGATATTTTTCTTGTTCTACTTCTTGTTCTTGTTCTTTTTCTTCTTTTTTGTGGCTACTTTTTGTTGTTAAGAAGTTATAGAAATATAATTTTCCAATAAATCACATAAATGAAATCAAATACTCTAATATTTTTTTGATAACTTAACAAGGCCTAATTTTCACATTTCTAAAAAAATCTCCAAAAAATTAGGTGTTTTACAACCTTGAGAGTGAATTTGTTGGAAACTCTAATTCTTTAATAAATCCCTTAATTATGATCCATTTTTTTTGAAATTTTTATTGTAGTCTGTTGGCATATTGTTGTCATTGATGTCAAAAGGGGATTAGAGGTGAGATAGAACTGATCCTATAAGAAGGGTGTGTTGGAATTGATGTCAAAATATTATCATTAAAGTCTGAGGAGAATTTGCATCTAGTTCTAGAAGAAGTGGTGAAAATTGCAAAATTTGCTCAGTGCATTGCATTATTGTCATGATGCTGTAATGAATTTTTTTGGTGTTTAAAAGAAAAATCAAAGACCGGATTTAAAATGGCTTTTTGAGAGCTTCTTAGAAATATAAATTACAGATCGAAAGGATGTATGATGTGCTCAAAGTTGAATTATTTGTACTCTCTAGTTGTTTTAGGGTTTTGTAGTTAAACCCTAAGGCTTTACCATCTCAGTGTTCAAGCAAGATATCTATTTTGATGGTGACTTGTATTTGGTAGTTACGGGTAGCTTAAGTTATTACTTAAGGCCATGATGTTGTTTGGGGAACTAGCCCCCTTCCTAGTGAGTATTGGCTCAACAAATATATTCTAACTGTAGCCTTCTTATTTTTTGGTAATTAATGTTTTCTCTTGGTGCGATTGATAACAGAGATCGTGTCTTGAAGATCTAACGGCCTCCCTACCAGCCCATTGAGCCTTTGGTGGGTCCTGACTAAGTGTCGCGGCGTAGCAAGGAATGGTGGAGATTGATCCAAGAAAGATGTATGATGACCGTGGATGTTGATTGGTGGGACCAATCAGTTAAAAGACAACAAAGGAAGGTGGTGACATGTAGATAGGTGGCATAGAATTACTAAATGATGCATCAACTCACATTGTTGTTGTGAGTTCAACGACACTAGGATAGAGGCGATAGGTGGTGATAGCTCACCATATCATTGAGCATCAATGGGCCCATTGTCAGAACTCATGGGACAATGGACTTCTGATGTGTCTTGGTGGATCCCATGTATGATAAGAGATGATTAAAGGATATTGACAGTGGAGATCAAAAGGAAAGGATCTAATGGTGATCACCATCAGTAAAGATCAATGGGGCACATTTAAAGAAGAGGATCTAATGATCATGTTTTAAAGATGTTGAGGTTAACTGAGAGTCATAAGATAATGGCACGAAGTCAGGTGATCAACGACCTAGATTTGAACATGAAGACTACAAATGGCTAGTTAGTGAGAACTAGGGTTTCAACTAATAACAAACACAAAGGTGAAAATTAAATGTTCTACCTGCATCTACAACAAATGTAATGAAGATTTGATGCACAAAACGATGCCACAAACTATTGCAGGGTTTGGGATCAAGATCAAATCTGATAATCAGAGGCATGCATTAATTGCATATATGATTCTAGGGTTTGGAAGAGAGGAATTTTCAGGAAAACTCTCCATAGCATAAATAAATGTTGTGAGGATCGATGCAGAGATATGGCCATGAGAATGATATCCTGAAAACCCTAATAGAAATATTTGTACATGTGAGAGAATCCTTAGGCAATCACCAATAGTCAAATAGAAACACAAAACAAAAGATCATAATTCTGACCAAAAAAAGAGAGGTATGATGATGTGTGCAGAAGAAGAGGAGGTGTGGTGCAGATTACAAAAGAGTATTCTAAGCTCTTGAGGTGAATAGATAATGCATTAAAAGAAAGAGAAGGAAGAGTTGCAGAGTGTGTATGGTGGTCTATTAAGGAAAATATAGAATGCACTAATGAATTAAGGTGCAGAACAGAGTAGAGTAGTGTAGAGCTAAGAATGTGTGTTATAGAGGCTACAACATAGGGTTGAGTAGTTGCAAATCAAGCCGCAACATTCAAATGAGTTCTTAATTTCTTAAGAACAAATTGTAATACTTGTGTTGAAAATATAATTGGTGGGTGCCATCAGATATCTGGGGTAGGTGCTCCTAAATCATGGGATTGGTGTCTCCTTAGGGTAGGTTCCCTTGAAATTTGTAATAAATTTTTTTATTGTGAGGTTGGATTAGGACAGTAGCTCCTAGTAGCATTTCTTACCATTGTTTTTCCTATCTTGGTTTTTCCATGTACATCTTGTGTTATGTGATACTTTTTGTGTGTGCTTGTTTATTTACACAAATGTATTAAAGGATAAATTTTAATATCTATTGGTTCAACCCCCCTCTCAGTAGACTATTGTGTTCCAACAATTGGTATCAAAGCACTAGGTTCCCTACGTGAAGCTTAATTAGATCAGGTAGCTTATGTAGTGTGAACACAATTAACAATAAGGAAGGTTCATCCACAAACAAACCACCTCAATTTGATAGAACAGATTATGTTGTTTGAAGCTCATTGATGAAGGGTTATTTGGGATATCTAGGATTTGATGTTTGGATGTTAGTCATAAACAACTATGTTACTCCTCGTACTCCTCCCATTGATTTTGTAGGAAAGAAAGACTTTGAGAACAATGAAAAATCAAGGTTTTCCATTATGAATAATTTGTCTAGATTTGTGCATGGAAAGATTATGCATTGTCTGACTCTACATGATGTCTAGAAAAAATTGAAGAGCATCTATGAAGGAGATTACAAGGTGAAGTTGGAAAAGCTTCAATTTTTAAGAGCTAGATTTGAATGCATAAAGATGATTGAAGAGGAGAATATTGGATACTATCTTTTGAGAGTTGAAAATATAGTGAACTCTATTAGAGGATATGGAGAAGAAGTAAAATAAAATGGCATTGTACTGAAAGTTATAAGGTGAATGAAAACCAAGTATGATCCTAACATATTTGCAATTGAAGAAGGAAGAGAAATAAACAAACTCACTCTTGTTGAGTTGCATGGTGTATTCACTGCATATGAAATGAGGATGGGAGATGCAAAGCCATCTAGACGAGAAGCAACGTTCAAGAATGTAAACAAGGAGAAAGATGAAGCACCCAAGAGAGACAAGGTTGAGAAAAATACATCTAGGCATGAAGGTATTGATGAAGATGAAGAAGCAAATTTCATTAGAATACTTAGAAGAGGCTCTAGAAAATATAAAGGTAAGTTACCCTTCAAATTCTTTGAATGTGGTAAAGTAGGTCATTTCACTACTAAATGTCCCTATAATAAGAAAGGTAATGCTATCCAAGAGGTGGATGATAAATGAAGAAATCCTACTACTCTAAAAGAAGGAGCTTTCAAAAAAAAAAAGAGTCTATACATCCAAGATGATAGTGGTGTATCAGATGGCAATAATAGCTCAAATTATGAAGAAAGCTTTTCTTTTGTTGTGAGAGAAAATGAATTCCTTTTCATGGAAAAAGAGTTTTAGGAACAAAAGGATGGAAAGGTTGAAAATATTGGTGAAGAAGGTGAAGCAGAAGGAGAGGTTAACTTGGAAGGATAACTCATTTGTGCTCTAGATGAGATAGATGATCTTCGAGATGAGATTGAGGAGTTGAAAAAGGAAAACAAGTAGCAGAATAAAATTGCACAAAAAGAGTCAAACAAACTAAGAAAGGATCTTGAAGAATCTACTCAAAATGTGGTAGATTTGAAGTTACAATTGGAGGAAGCCAAGAGAGAAGAATATGTGATTAAATACAAGCTACAATCAGAGGCTAATAAATGTATGATGCTTGAGGAATAAATTGAGGCTCTTAAAAAATATTTAAAAAAGGAAAGAGAGAAAAAAGAGAAAGGACTCAAGTTCAAAGGAGGCTCAAAAATTTGAGATGATCTATTGAGCATACAGAAGCCCTCAAACAAATAAAAATATGGTCTATGGCTTGAGAAAGGCAAGAATGTCTTCTTGGATACTTCTGCCAAACTATGGAGAAGGTTTAGAGTAGGAGAAAAGTTTGAATCTGTTGATGAAAAAGTCATATCCAAAGAGAAACCTATAGAAGAAAAGGAAACCAATGAAGAGAAGAAGCCTACTGAAGAGAAGAAGGATAACCAATCAGATCCTAATCACTAGAAGAAAAGACAAAACATAAGAAGAACTAATATTGATAGATTGTTAAGGGTGGGAGACACAAGGAAGTAGATGCACAAAAGACAACCTCATCCAACACAAAATGCTATGACCAAGTATTCCTCATACTTTGATGGATATTGTTATACATGTAATCAGTTTGGTTATAGAGCTAGACAATGTAGATTTAATCCTAAGAGGAGTACAAATACTATAAGAAAAAATCTGTTTTCTCCTTTAGTTGACATGAATGTAATATGCTATAATTGTAAAAACTTTGGTCACATAGCTAAATATTGTAGAACAAACTTTGTAAGACCAAATGTCAATAATGATAAAAAGAAAGATCCACCTCCTAAAACAAACGAAGAATCTAAAGTCATGGAAGAAAAGCGGGAAAAGGCATAAAAGAAACCTAAGAAGGTGTGGAAAGAAAAAGGCCAAAGATCCACACAATCAATGATTCCACAAACGGAATGGCATGCCAAAAATAAAAATCTATGGATAATAGATAGTGGTTGCTCCAAGCACATGACTAGAGACAAAATAAAATTCATCAAACTCAAGAAATGCAATGGAGGATTGATGAGTTTGGGTGACAATACAACAATCAAAATAAATATGTGGGAAAGGCATACTAAGTTTATATGGTAAGAGTCCCAACAAATATGTCTTATATGTTGAAGGATTGAATCACAACCTGCTAAGTGTGAGTCAGATCTATGAAAAGGGCTATAAGGTCACATTTGATTTAGAAGGATGTAAGATAAGAAATAATGGAAAGACTTTTGCACAAGGATTGAGAACTAACAATAATCTTTAGAATATTTGTGCAGTAAAAGGTCAGAGTTGTCTAATTGGACAAGCTGATGAAAGTTAGTTGTAGCATAGAAGATTGGGGCATGTAAATTGTGATAATTTAGTGAAATTAAGTTTAAGAGGTCTGATAAGACACATGCCTAAAATAACCAAACCTGAAATATCATATGCAAGGAATGTCAATAGGGAAAGCAAACCAAGGCTAGTTTTCCAACTAAAGAATATTCAACTGCTAAGCCTTTACAATTGGTCCATACTAATTTATGTGGACCTAAAAGGACAAGAGGATTGAAAGGAGAAAAATACTTCATGTTGCTAATTGATTATTACACTAGAATGACATGGGTAACCTTTCTGAAAGAAAAGAACCAAGCATTTGAAAGATTTAGAATATTCGGGAAAGTGGTGGAGAAGAGATAGGAAGAAGGATCAAATGCTTGAGGTCATGTAGAGGAGGAGATTTTACTTCAAGTGAATTCATTGAGAACTGTGAGGAACGTGGAATTAAAAGACAATACTCTGCACCAATAACTCCATAGAAAAATGGAGTTGTAGAAAGAAATAACAAAGTTGTGAAGGACATTGCTAGAAAAAAGAAAAACGAGGCGAGGCTAGAAGATATGTTTTGGAGGGAGACAATTCATACTGTAGTTTATATTTTGAACAGAGTTCAAATAAGAGCTCATAGTGATAGCACACCCTATGAACTATGGTATGATAGACTAGCCTCTGTTAAAAATTTTAAGGTATTTTGCAGTAAGTGCTATATTAAAAGAGAGGATGAAAACATAGGAAGCTTTGATTCAAGCAGTGATGAAGGAATATTCTTAGGATATTCCACCCAAAGAAAAGCCTACAAATGCTATAAAAACATACTGAACAAGATGATAGAAAGCATAAATGTCAAGATTGATGAGAGCATAAAGCATATCAAATCAGATGGACAAGAAATTGAAGATGATTCAGATTTTGAAGACAATGCTACAAATAATGAAGAAAAGGTTGAAGAATAAGTTGAGAAGTAACCTACAAAATATGTGCAAAAATATCATCTTGCAGATCAAATAATTGGTGACCAAATGAAGGAGTTCAAACTAGGAGAAGACCTACAAATAATAAAGAGCAAGTAAATTTTGCTCTCCTGTCTCAGATTGAACCAAAGAGTTTTATGGAAACTAGCAAGGATGAGAGTTGGATGAAGAGATAAATTAGATTGAGAAGAAAAATACATGGGATTTGGTTCCTAGACCCCCAAGAAAAAATGTAATTGGTACTAAATGTGTATTTAGAAACAATCTCAATGAACATGGAGTTGTGGTAAGGAATAAGGCAAGATTGGTGTGCAAGGGGTATGCACAATTTGAAGGCATTGACTTTGAAGAAATTTTTGCACTTGTGGCAAGATTAGAAGCAATTAGAATGTTTCTTGCATTTTCAGTGTATAAAGGATTTAAAGTATATCAAATGGATGTTAAATTTCCATTCTTAAATGGAAATATTGAAGAGAAATTCTACATAGAGCAACCAGAGGGCTTTCAATTGTTAGAAGATGATGACTATGTATGCAGAATAAGAAAGGAATTGTATGGTCTAAAGCAAGAACCCAGAGCATGGTATTCCAAACTAGACAAGTATCTTCAGTAACAAGGATTCAAGAAGGGATGCGCAGACAGTAACTTATTTTAAATCAGAAAGTGAGCACATGATTATTGTTTTTGTATATGTGGATGACATCATATTTGGTGGTAGCAATGATTAAATGTGTAAATTATTTGTTGCACAAATGCAAGATTTATTTGAGATGTCGGTTTGGGAGAATTGTCATTTTTCCTTGGTTTACAAATAGTGAAAATTGATAATGGGATATTTATATCTCAAACTAAGTGTGCTAAGGAAATGCTCAAGAATTTTGGCATGGACGATAGCAGACCGATTAGTACCCCTATGATAATTGGTTGTAAGTTAAGAAAATCAGATGAGTCACTAGATGCAAATCAGACTATGTGTAGGTCAATGATTGGAAGCTTACTATACTTGACTGCATCAAGATCATATATTATGCAAGCAGTATGTATGGTAGCAATATTCCAGGCTGCACCAAAGGAATCCCATGTCAGCACAGTGAAAAGAATATTCAGATACATCAAAAGTATTGTTGACTATGGGCTGTAGTACCCCAAGAGGAAGGATTTTTACTTAACATATACATATGCAAATTGGGTTGGATGTGTAGATGATAGAAAAAGCACAAGTGGAGGAGCATTCTTCTTGGGAAACAAGTTAGTTTCCTAGATGAGAAAGAAGCAAGAATTAGTCACTCTTTCCACAATAGAAGTAGAATATGTAGTAGCGGAAGCATGTTGTACTCAAGTCCTATGGATGAAGCAGATAATCAACGACATTAAGCTTGAGTATAAACAACCTATCTCTATTCTTCATGATAATTAAAGTTCCATAAACATCTCAAAGAATCTTGTGATGCACTCTAGAACAAAGCACATATCCATAAAGTATCACTTAATTATAGAAAAGGTTGCAAACAAGGAAGTCAACATGGAGCATGTTCCCACAAATGAACAAGTGGCTGACATTTTCACCAAACCTCTTCCCAAGGAACAATTTGAATATCTGAGGTGAAATTTGGTAGTGATTTCTCCCACATCATATCACTCAACTCTACTAATAAGGCATGAGTCTAGGGGGAGCTTCATTGGTACTTCATCCATCCCTGGAAATGGAAAGGATAGATCAAGTCAAGTAAAAATGGTTTTAAAAATTTCTAATGACTTGATGGTTGCAGATTACATGTCTTCTCCTTCTCTTTGACCTGTTTATCAAAGGGGGAGCAAATCCTTAGGGGGAGAGAATGCAAATTGACCCTTTGCCATTGATGCCAAAGGGGGAGAAAGGTGAGCAAATGATCAAAATAGAAGCATGGAAGAAATATGTTCAAATTCTCATGATACATGAGCAAAGGTGAGAAAATGCTCAAAATAAGAGCATGGAAGAAAGATGTGCAAATGCTCATGATACATGACCAAAGGGGGAAAAAGAAAAGATTGGTACAAGTGTGTGAACTATAAAATCTTCAATTGATATAGATTTTCTCAGTAATAGGTACACATCATGAATTGGTATTAGATCCAATTGATAGAGCACGCTGAGTGAGCATTTAGTTTTTTATTATTTATTTATTTGTATCAAAAAAATATTAATTTTTCCATCAATGACAAAGGGGGAGATTGTTAGCATATTGTTGTCATTGATGTTAAAAGGGGATTAGAGGTGAGATGGAACTAATCCCATAAGAAGGGTGTGTTGGAATTGATGTCAAAATATTGTCATTAATATCTGAGGAAAGTTTAGATATGGTTCTAGAAGAAGTGGTGAAAATTGAAAAAAATTCTCAATGTGTTGCAGTATTGTCATGATGCTACAATGAATTCTTCTAGTGTTTAAAAGAAAAATCAAAGACCAGATTTAATATGGGTTTTCTAAGAGCTTCTCATAAATATAAAGTGGAGGTCTAGATGATGTATAATGTGCTTAGAGTTGAATTATTTGTACTCTCTGGTTGTTTTAGGGTTTTGTAGTTAAACCCTAAGGGTTTATTGTCTCAGTGTTCAATCAAGATATTTATTTTGATGGTGACTTCTATTTGGCGATTGCAGGTACCTTAAGTTATTACTTAAGCCCATGATGTCATTTGGGGAATTGGCCCCCTTCCTAGTGAGTACTAGTTCAAAAAATATCTTCCACCTATAACCATCTTATGTTTCAATGTTAATATTTGATCTTGGTGTGATCAATGGTGGAGATCATTTCTTAAAGATCTAATGGCCTCATCGCCAGCCCGTTGATCCTTTGGTGGGTCTCGACTAAGTCCAATGGGGTAGTTAGGAATGGTAGAGATTGATCCAGAAAGGATGCATGATGATCGTGGATGTTGATTGGTGGTACTAGTCAATTAGAAGATGGAAAGGGAAGGTGATTACATGTAGATAGGTGGCATAGAATGACTAAATGATGCATCAACTCACATCGTTGTTGTAAATTGCACAACACTAATAGACGTGACAAGTGGTGATAGCTTGCTAGCCCGTTGAGAATTAGTGGGCCTATTGTCAAAACTCATGAGATAACGAGCTTCAAATGCATGGTTTGGTGGATCCCATGTATGGTAAGTGGTGATTAAAGGAGATCGATAGTGGAGATCAAAAGGCAAGGATCTAGTAGTGATCACCATCAATAAAGATCAATAGGGCACATTTAAAAATATGATCTAACAATCATGTTTTAAAGATGTCGAGGTTAACAAATAGTCATAAGATCGTGACATGAAGTCAGGTGATCAATGGCCCAAATTTGAACTTGAAGACTACAAATGACTAGACAGTGTGAACAAGGGTTCTGAATGATAACCGACACAAAGCTGAAAATTCAATGTTCTACCTACATCTACGATAGATTTAAGGCACGGATTGTTATAGAGATTGGGATTGAGATCACATCAGAAAATCAGAGGGATGCATTAATTGTATATTTGATTCTAGGGTTTGGAAGAGAGTAATTTTAGGGAAAACTCTCCATAACAAAAACAAATGTAGTGAGGCTCAATGTAGAGATATGGCAGTGAGGATGATATCCTAAAAACCCTAACAAAAATATCTGTATTTGTGAGATAATCCCAAGGCAATCACCAATACTTAGATAGCAACACAAAATAGAAGATCATAATTTTGACAAAAAAAAGAGAGGTATGATGATGTGTGTAGAAGAAGAGGAGATATGCAAATTAGAGAAGAGTTTTATGAGCTCTTGAGGTGGACAGAGAATGTGCTAAAAGAAAGAGAAGGAAGATTTGTAGAGTGTGTATAGTGGTCCATTAAAGTGGATAGTGAATGCACTAGTGAATTAAGGTGTAGAACAGAGCAGCTTAGCGTAGAGATGAGTATTGTGTTGTAGAGGTTGCAACACAAGGTTGAGCAGGTGCAAATCAATTTGCATCATTGAATTGAGTTCTCAAGTTCTTAAGTTCTTAAGCACAAATTGTAATACTTGTATTGAAAATTTGATTGGTGGGTGCCATTAGATATTTGGGGTAGGTGCTCCTAAATCAGGGGATTTGTGTCTCCTTAGGATAGGTTTCCTTAAAATTTGTAACAAAGATTTTGATTGTGAGTCTGGATTAGGACAATAGTGTTGTGCATGTTTTGCACACATGCCCCACCGTAGGTAGGGACCCCCTCTTTTTGCTCCCGATAGGTTACTTTGCTCCTGTCTCATTTTGTGTGCCCCTTTCTTTGAGCCTAGATCTGTCATGTGTCATCAAATGACCAAATTCCCCTGAAAAAATTCACCTACCTAAGTTTCGATAAGTCTTTTTCTTTCGTGGAAGTGCCCCCTGAGGGTTTCCCTTCGCCTGTTGCCCCGGCCACTCCGAACTCATCCCTGCTCACTCGGTTCACTTTTTCCTTCATTTTGACTATGGGGAGAAGTTTCCCATGTATTTGGGATGTTTCTGTGGTGCCTTAGTGAACGGCCAAGGTTTCATTAAGTTTCACGAAGTTGCATAAATTTCATTCTGGAACTCCATCACTCTAGGGCCCACACTGTCCATTGCACTTTCAAAATAGCATTCTGGCCTCTGGGACTCGGATTCCCCATTGCCCTTTTAAAATAGCATTCTAGCCTTCAGGGCCTAGACTCCCCATTTCTCTTTCAAAACAGCATTCTAGCCTCCAGGGTCCGGACTGTCCATTGCCCTTTCAAAATAACATTCTGGCCTTCGGCACCCAGACTCCCCATTGCCCTTTCAAAACAGCATTCTGGCCTTCAGGGTCCAGACTGTTCATTGCCCTTTCAAAATAGCATTTTGGCCTCTCAATCCCGGAATGTCCAAACACCCTCCCAATTTGCAAATGGACTTTCACCCACATGCTCAAATTGGATCCTCTCCTGCATGATCTTTTCCAATTCCAAATTTGAAGCCAAGAGAAACCATCTAGGTTGCCCTACCTTGTTCACCCTTTCAAAATAGCATTCTTGCTAGGGAAGTCCGGCCTCCAGGGCCCAGATTGTCCATTGCCCTTTCGAAACAACATTCTAGCCTCTCAGTCCCGGAACGTTCAAACGCCCTCCCAATTTGGAAATAGACTTTGACCCACATACTCAAATTGGATCCTCTCCTGCATGAACTTTTCAAATTCCAAATTTTAAGCCAACAGAAACCATCTGGGTTGCCCTACCTTGTTCGCCCTTTTAAAATAGAATTCCTACGAAGGAAGTCCAACCTTCGGGGCCCGGACTGTCTGCTGCCCTTTGAAAACAAAATTTTGGCCTCTTAGTCCCGGAATGTCCAAACACCCTCCCAATTTGGAAATGAACTTTGACCCACATGCTCAAATTATATCCTCTCCTGCATGAACCTTTCAAATTCCAAATTTGAAGCCGGGAGAAACCATCTGGGTCGCCCTACCCTATTCACCCTTTCAAAACAACATTTTGGCCAGGGAAGTCCGGCCTCTTGGGCTCGAACCGTCCAAACTCTCTCTAGTAAACTACTAATGGAAATTCACACTAAATATTATGATCTTTTGATGATGCATGGATGGATATAACAAGGAGTTTGCACAATTTGATTAACGTTTACCTTGATTTGTGTATGAAATCAGTTACAACACTTCATGCATGCAGGTTTCGAGAAGCCTACCATAGGTCCGTCGGGAGACCCATTGAGAATGTTGAACAAGGAAAATGACATAGCTCTCATCATCATTCATTTTATACCCACCTCTCCTCGTGGAACCCATCAATAGAGTTGGCATTAGAAGAAGGCCTATGCTAAAGAAGTCAATGAAAAAATGCAAGGGGTTGGCCTTGAAGATGCATAAGGGAGTTGTCCTACTTTTCACTAGATGATGGTGATATTTAAGGGGTTGTCCACCCAAATCAGGGGCAACCAATCCATTGATGCCAGTTGTCAAAAAACCCATTTTATCCAATGAAGAATGTTGCAAGTCCATCAGGAAGAAGGCAACTTTTAGGCAGTTTCAGCTACAGTAAAAGGGAAATTAGCAAGAGGACAAAACTACTATAGAACCTGGGCATTAAAAGACAAAATAGGGAAAAGACAAAAGATGTATTTTAAATTGCTGAACATTGTAGGGTAGGTGAAGCCCTAATGTAATCAAATCTAGGCCACACAATGTAATTCAATACTAGCCCTTCATTCAGGCTTTGGAAAACTATAAATAGGGGTCTCCCCCTCATTTGTAAATGGTTGGAGAGTTGGTGTAAAGGAATTCCGCAACAATAGAAAGAAAAATTGAAAGATTTATGGGTGTTTCCTTTTGATTTTTCTCA
This sequence comes from Sequoiadendron giganteum, assembly GCA_007115665.2. NCBI lineage: Eukaryota > Viridiplantae > Streptophyta > Pinopsida > Cupressales > Cupressaceae > Sequoiadendron > Sequoiadendron giganteum. Next base: position 16,185,700 of record CM021104.1, on the reverse strand, counting down.
TTATGTGTGCATGGTTCTACTTCCCTATTAGTTTATTTGTTAGTTTCTTGAATGGAATTGATGATGGTGTTTGTTGTTATAGTATTTGATGAATTTCCAGCCCATACTTTTGCATTGTTGATGACAAGTTGTTGTGCAAAGTTAGTATGGGCTTCTATATTCAATTGCTACAACTTAGTTCAATTGCATGTTCACGATGTGCATGTGCAATCTGAAAATCAGTAGTCCTTAGAAGATTTCACTGGTTTTGTGTAACTGTAAATTTCTCTTGGCCAAGAAAAACCCGGTTTAGGGAGTTTGTCTACTATAGCAGCTTCGATGATCACTGCTCATTTGTAATTTCAGATCTAGGAACCTTCTCTCTTCCTTGCCCTTTTTCCTTTTTTTTAATAAATAACCTTAGGCAAGGTTCATTGCACATTATAAAACTAAATTTTATGATAAAATGGAGTTCAAGACTGTTGTTTGAACCTGCAGCAAACACATAGCAACTCTCCCATCTTAAGAACTCCATTTGCAGATCCAACTTCCCCACTTTGTAACTCATCAGTAAGACCACCTTGTGATTCTAGAAAATCACATGAAACAACTAAGATATTCCAAGCACTGTCAAGACCTGACATTAGAGACCTTGGGATAGTGTTCTACAATTTTACTGTGGCAGATTGTCTTTCAAGAGAGGTGATTCACCTATGCATTACCTATGTTGAGAAGTGCATAAAAAACACATCAACAAATAGCTTCTAGCAACATTTCTCACTGTGGTTTTTCCCATCTTGGGTTTTCCACGTACATCTTGTGCTATGTGATACTTTGTGTGTGTGTTTGGTTATTTTTGTATCTCAAGTTTTAATCTACACACTAAGCATTTAAGGACTCTGTCTACTCAAATGTATTAAAGGATAAATTTTAATAACTACTGATTCACCCACCCCTCTCAGTAGATTTTTGTGTTCCAACATAGTCTCATCCCTTACTACTTCAAAACCCAATAAAAATTAGGAATAAATTTAGCAAGATTTGAAAGATATGCACTTTCCAAATAAATTGGGATGAAACTCTAATTCTACAATAAATCACTCAGATCTACTCTAGTACCTCTTAAATTTGGACTATAACTATTTGAATATTCTCTTAGAAAACCCTCTAAAAATTAGACAAAAATAGCCAAAATATGAGAGATATGTGTTTTACAAATGACCTCCAAAATTGAAAAATATTTTCATCACAATGATAAGATCATAATTTGATACCACATGTAATGAAATAACTTGTATAATAATAATATAATTTGAAATATGTTGCAAATACTTCATAATAATATGTTGAGTAGTTGTTATAAGACAACTTGCACAATAATAATATAATCTGAAATATGTTGAAAATACTTGGTAATAATATGCCACTTTGAGGGGGATATCTCCAATATTCTTCAATATGAGATCAATACTCAACACTATGATAATAACCTACATATACCTCCTATATATACCATAATTGTGCCTAGGATATAACCTAGGCCTCCCTAGATATTCTTATATAAGTCTTAGACCGATCTAAATAACTAAATAATAATATAATAATGATAATATGACTTAATTAAGAGTTAAGTTAGACACAAACTGACTACTCATAACACTATACACACTATAGCAGAACGGGCATAACAAATATAAATATATAAAAACCTCTACCATGTACATCCAGAACTAATACCCTTCAGGGTATGATACATATCTTATGAAAATTATCTTGTGTTGGCCCCCTATTGGTGGAGGTTCTGGTGGTGGACCTTGAAGAGGATGTGGCCCCATACCAATTGAGAACCCTAATCTAACTGATTTTAATCTATGTGATAGGTTTCGAGTTGTGAAACTGAGCTCCCTGCTTATCTATAACTACTTGATCATATAATGTGTGATAATGCTACATCTCCTATATCATGAAAATCAAATCAGATAGCACATCCTACATACCTTGTCATCCCACTTACTATCTCGCTATATCCCTCTCCTACCTCAAATGAGTTACATCCCCCAATGTCTGAGCTACTATTGCCCAAGCTAAATCCCTCTTTGTTGTCAACACTACTAATTGAGCCCCTCCATCACCCACCTATGTAGTATCCAATAACTCCTATAATTTTATCATGTCTACCTATGCAATATTTGAAAGGAAGCTGAGTGAGTGGAAACAAATTCCTAAACTAATCTAAGTAGGGGAGAGTTACAAAAATTTGTTTCAACACCTTATGTTGTTACAATATGAGATACACATAGAGAATAAAGGAATAAATCCGCAAGTACACATAAACTAACATACACCAATTATATGTAGGGAAAAACCTTTTGAGTGAAAAACCCCACCCTCAAAAAGCACAATACTTCTATAATACTTCAAATAGGAGTTACAACATAGCCCAAGTACAAAGCTTCTACACAAGTGCTTCTTCACAAGCACATATTTTGGAGTTATCCTGGAAGCACTTTGTTAATTGCAAACCAACTATGCATTCTACAACTCAAGGCACTCAATAAATAGAGTATTACAAGCTTCAAGAAGCATCTAGAAGGTGAGGGGCATCCAAATCTATATTGCACAATATTCAGTGCCTTAGACATTCATTTGAACACATGTACAACATTCCCTTGCACCCATGAGAAGTGTCTAACATGCAAATATTCTTCTTCCAAGCTTAGGCACCTAGAATATGCTTAAAATATCTTATGGCGGATTCCTTACAACTCTCATAGAATATTTCATAAATATGTCATAGAATCTATCATATGATCTGTAAGAGAATATGTCATAACTCGCTAAAAATAGCCGATTCTCTCACATCATGTCATAACCCATATTGGGTGCCAAATTTCTCCATGAATTTAAAGATTCCTTACGATACACCATAGAATCTATCATATGTCATAGATTCCAAAGTGGGACACCTATGTCCACTTGGGATGATGATGTGTCATCCAGTCACCTCCAACGAGGATGCCACCTAGTCGGTGAGTCCCAATTTGTGACATGAAACCATAAGAATTTAAATAATACAAATAATACATTAATTACATCAATTAATTCAATATTAGGACTCTAAGGTTGAGACACCTTAATCCCAATAGTATCCCACTTTCCCCACAACTAGTCATGCTCAAGTCTTAATCGATCCCACTATGATATCACTAACCCAAGTTGTACTTTCATATTACCCTCATCATCACTATGATCCTCATCTTCAATACCCACATCAACCTCCTCTCTAACCTCTTCATCTCCTCTTCCTCACTCTCTTAGATCCACCTTCAATACCCAGATCAACCTCCTCTCCTCTTCTTCGCTCTCCTAGATCCACCTTCAAGTCTGTTAAACAAAAGATCCATAAGATGAATCCCAAGGTTGCTTTATTAGTCAATACCAAGATAGAAAAGATTCTAAAAGCTGGTTTTATCTGTCTTATTGACTATTCACCTTGGATATCGAATATTGTTGCCATTAGTAAACTTGATAGCCATATTCATATTTCCATAAAATTTTGTGATCTTAGTAAGGCCTCTCTTGAATATTTTTTGTTGCCTAATATTGATATGGTTGTGGATTCGACCATAGGCCATGCCTTATTTCCCTTTATCGATGGCTTCTCAGGCTATAATTAGATTTGTATTAACCTAGAAGATCAATACAAGACAGCCTTCACTACCCCTTGGGGTGCCTTCTGTTACGTATTCATGTCATTTGGATTAAAGAATGTTGGATCAACTTACCAATAAGAAATGACTTATCTTTCATGATTTCATTCACAAGATTCTATAAGATTACATCGATGACATCTTGGCTAAGTCTACAACTCATCAATATCATGCCAAAAATTGGTCTTATTTATAAAAGGATTCAACTCTATAAGATGAAACTAAACTCTCTTAAGTGTTTCTTCGATGTGATGTCTGAAACCTTTTAAGATTTATCATCTCTCATCGTGGAATCAAAGCGGACAAAAATAAAATTGATGCAATTGTTAACATGCCTCCATTGAAAAATATCTCTCAACTATGTAGTTTGCAAGGGAAAATTTAGGTGATTTATAGATTTATATCTTAGTTGGTTGATTTTACCCTTCCATTCACATGTTTTTTAAAGAAAGATGTTTGTTTTTGATGGGATGATGAGTACATCAAAGAATTTAAGTCTATCAAAATTTATTTCGCCAATCCTCCTATCTTGATGTTGGCTATGCAGGATAGACCCTTTTTACTGTATATATCTACATCACCTCATGCCTTAGTAGCCTTATTAGATCATTATTATGATGATGGTAAATAAAGAGTGGTCTATTACATTATTCATATTCTAGCTGACTATGAGACTCGATATTTTGTCATGGAGAAACAATGTCTTTCTCTCATTTTCACAACACAGAAGTTATGACATTATCTTCTCCATGTCAAAATCCATGTAATTGTAAAATGTGATCTTCTTAAACACTCATTCACTAGATTTAATCTTTCGAGAAGGTTAGAAAAATGGGTAATGTTGCTCTCTAAGTTCGATATCAAATTCATAACTTAGAAGGCGATTAAAGGACAAGTTGTTGCCGATCAATTGGAAAATGCTCCATCTCACTCCTTCCCTAATCTAGATTTATTTCCAAATGAAATTATATTTGGATTAGACCATGAAACTATATGGTAGATGTACTTTGATGGATCAAGATGTTAAACCAACTCCAAAGTAGCTGTAGTTTTAATCACACACGAAGGTAAGTCGGTTCCTCTATCCTTTTGATTAGAATTTCATTGTACCAATATCACTAAATATAAATCCCTTATTGATGGTTTATGTACCATGATAGCATTAAAAATTTAACATATTTGTATTCATTGTGATTCTAAACTTATTGTGAATGAAATCACGGGAACGTATCAAGCTAAAAAAACTAAGCTATTTCAATATCCGGATTTGGCTTTATCCTTTCTTATCATTTCTCTTCATTTCTCTTCATTTATGACAAATATTGTTCCTAGGAGAGAAAATCACCACACAGATGCAATGGCAAGTGCAGCCTCCCTTGTACCCTTGGACAATGGTGTAGAAGAGTATCACTTTGTGGTTTAGATTCTCTTCTCTCCTATTGTCTTGGATCAACCTGAACCTGATAGTCTCACGTGTGCTCACATAGACTCGAGCGAATGGTACTCTCACATTTATAATTATCTAAAGACTGGAAATTTTCTTGATGATGTGACTAAAAACACTTACACCCAAATACAAAATCTTTTAGCTCGATATATTATCTTATCTGATGTTCTTTAATGAAAAATATTATAATGGTCTTCTTCGGTGTCTCGCTAAGACTAGAATACCCCTTGCACTTCAAGAAGCTTATTTAGGCTCTGAGGGGTGGACATTTTGGTGGTAAATCCTTCATGCATAAACTAATTCATATGGGATAGTATTGGAAAAAAATGGATCAAGACTCCTTTTCCTTTGTCAAGAAGTGTCCTCAATACCAACATAGCAATTTCATCCAAGCTCTTGCACAAGAGCTTTGAAATTAAACCTCTCCTTGGCAATTTGCAAAATGGGGGTTGGATATTATTGGAAAAATGTCACCTCCTTCTAACATGTAACTTCATCATTACTGCTATTGATTACTTTACGAAGTTTGTCAAAGCTATTCTTCTTTGATCCACTAATGTTGAAGCAATTTGTAGCTTTCTTCTAGACAATATCATTGCTCATTTCAGATTGCCTTCTACCCTAGTTTCTAAAAATGGTACTTCATTTAAGAATAAAGAGGTGAAGCAATTATTGGAAAAAAATCATATTCAACATCTATTTTCTACACCTTATTATCCTTAATCTAATGGCCAAGTTGAAGCATCTAATAAAACTCTTGAGCTAATTCTTTGAAAACCAATAAGCAAACATAGTAAACACTGGCATAATCAATTGGTGTACACCTTGTGGTCCTACTACATGAGAATTCGTATGACTACTAGTACAACCTCGTGTATGGTGCCAAGGCTATCATGCCTTTAGAGTTGCAAAGTTTGTCTCTACGAGTTTTCCTTAAAGGGTCAATTGATGATGACACCTACTATGCTAAACATCTTAACTAGCTTGAGTTGCTCACTAAGCATCGATTGCAGGCCCTTGAACATCTCTAATCTTATCAAAAATTCATTTTGAAGCATTATAATCAAGGTGTTCTTTCTCAAAATTTCAAGGTAGGTGATCTCATTCTCTATGAGAATCAAAGAAATGTAAATGTGCCACCTACTCAAAAGGGGAAATTCAACCCTAACTACTTAGGTCCTTACATCATCACCTCTGTGTATGGCTCTGGCATATATGGACTATCATTTCTGGATAAAACACCCCTAAAAGAACCAATCAATGCAATGCATCTGTGTCGATACTATGCATAAGGTATATGTGGCATGTGCATGATGCTCATTCCTCTCCAAGGATCGTAATTTGTTGTACTATCACCTTTCTTAATTAACATGTTATCTTTTTAATCTCTGTTATGATGTAAACATGTGTATGTACTTGACTTCTTTAATCAAGAATTATATATATACATGTGTTTTATTTTATGATGTGTATCCATACATTATATTCGATTAACTCTTTTGGTCAAGCATTAGATCATAATTGTATTTAACCAAACATACATCCAATGTGTGTTTATTAAATCATGATGACATACAATCTAAGTATACATCCATCACATAACCATACATGAAAAAAATTACACATAAAGAACACCATGATGTCAACCCAAAATCTCATAAATGTATATATATCAAAAATGGCATGTACATGTATCACACCATTGTGATAAAATATAGTGTTTGTATATTTGTATATGAGTCTACACAAAAATAAAAATTATATACATCAAAAATGATATGGTATAAAAAATATGGCTCTAAACCCTCAAGTGCATGGCTCCTTGAGCCCTTTGGTGCTAGAGGAGGGTTTTGGATCAACACATAGGAGTGTGATCTATGAGACCATGAAATAGACATGCTTCATGATCTTAGTCTTTGAATCTCTCCTTGAAGCCTTGGCACATCATCCTACAACTATGTGACATGCTCCTATAGAGAAGCTTCCTACTCCCAGGCTTGTCATAACTCATCTCTAAGTTGTTGCAGCTAAGGATCTTGAGAACCAAGGGGTGCTATCCTCACCCTCTCTAGCTTCCTATTGAGGTCATTGGCATGGCTCTACAAGGTTTCACATGCCTATATGGAACTCTTAGCCCATTTCACGGCCTAATCTTGCTCAAATAATAGAATGAGGAGCTCCACAACCCATTGATCCCTCTTCCTGGTCATTACGGTTAGCTCAATAGTCCACTATACCACCTCCACTTCAACCTAGACTCATAAGTCATCCTGAGATGCACTACATGCTAGAACAATGGGGCATGGACCCTACAGATGGTGCTTGGTAGGCATCCATGATCGCTCCCAAATCTAGACAGTTAGGATTTCCTCTGATATGCAACGCCCAAAGAAATTGAGCCAGTCATGTTTGAACACTAAAATCATGGTGAAAGCGTATGATGTTAGTATCATATAATCAAAGCATGCATGTATATATATATGAGAAAATTGAAAAGAAAACTAAAATGAACTATCATACACTATACTAGTATCTGGGTCCCTAGCCTACAAGTGTTGTTTTGGGGGTGGAGCATTGCTACTAGATGTGATGCTCAACCCTATTGCTACTGATGAGGGAGGGACAATTGTCTAAATTGTTGATGGAGCCGATGAGATAGGTGTTGCATGTATTGGTGATAAAACCCATCATCAACACCACAATCTCTTTTATGCTCTATCCACCTCTGCATCATCTCCCTCATTGTCACTCCCTGGACCCTCACCTCCTAACCCCTCAACATCGACATCGCCCACAAGCACACCTATTGGGAAAATTGGGGTGGCACCTATTGTATTCCACTAGTTGGAAAAGCTAACTATATTACCAATATCATCGATCATGAGGGCCTCAGTTTTGTCACCATCTGATTCATCATCGCTATTCAATTTGACATCAATGATCATCAAATGTGATTGATCTCTCACTCATGTTGCACTCTTGTGCAATCATATGTACATGAGAGCTACCAGGGGGATCGCTTGCACCTTCCTGAATTGATGGGAAACCCGATGTCAGTAATATGGGATTATACTATGATCAGATTGCTCGGCTAGGAGTTGATCACATTGAATCCTATGTAGTTTCCTCTTGTTAGATGGCCAGGTCCCCATCCTCCTATAGGGGCTCCATCTAATGTCCTATACCCATAGCACATCTATGCATTACCACAAAAAATATAGATCACCATACCTTCAATCATGTATCAAGGGGTACGTGTCCACTCAAGGAGTCTCGTGTGGTAAGCCTAGGAGATACCCAATCAGCCTTGTGCACCTTATGTGCTCGAATTCCCACACTTGAAGTGGTGTGATGAAAATAAGGCTATGGTACTCATAATGGACATATTACCCAATGTCATGATAGAGATGCATGAGCATGCTCCAACCCCAGGAATATATTGTCCTATGTGAACATTTTTACGTTTTATGGGAAAATGTTATCGAGTCCTATGGACACATTATAATAAGTCCTATTAGTACTATGTAATGAACATTAGATGAGGCTTATTTGAGGAGACCTAAGCTTAAATAAAAATATTTAAAAGACCTCATATATAGAATAGTTTTTAAAATAATAGGACTACAAATTATGAAAATATAAGTTTCATATAGTTATGAATACACAACTTTCATTTTGGCATATATTTGTGTCCCTATTTATCATTGTTCAAAAAGACCTACGTTACTAGAGTACTTCAATTTTAAATTTATATAAATTTACATGCGATTACCCCTATTAACATTAAGGGGGTGTTAGAACATAAGTTTATTAGCAGTCATACCATTATGAAAATTATATATTGTTCTAATATAAGGTTAGAAAACCTTATGTTACAAAGTATATACCATTTAATAATTAATAATCTAATAAATATTAAATTATTAATTATTTATGAATGATTGATTTGAATAGGTGTGACTAATACCCCTTAAGTTATTTTTCCACCCTTTCTCATATATTTAAGGGTATTTCATTCTAATTTAGAGTGTGAATTTGGAGTTTTAGAGTGAATTCTATCACTATGCATCAAGTAATATTAACCATGTCGAATTAAGGAGAACTGTTCCCCAAATTTGGTTTGTTAGAATTTTGTGTTGTCATTGATGTCAACCTATGAAGATGATTTGATTGGTTGCATTATATTGTCTGTAGTATATCACTGATGTCAACCTCTAGTGTTGCTTTGATGAGCATATATTTGTGGATGTTAAACCTTTGATGTGGTTGAGATTTTAAGAAGGTGTTGCAGATGTTGAGATGATATTTGTGGTGCTTGGTTTCAAAGCGCTTTTGAGAAATTTTGAATAAAAGAGGAGACATTATGGTAAAGAGTGTTTAGTGTAGCAGAGTAGTGTTCAGTATTTTTCTCTGCATTTCATGGTTGAATATATTCTTGTGTGGTTTGAATATGTTGATCAAAGGTGTTCAAAGGTGTTATATCCATAGTTTTAGGTTTTGGATCATTTGACAAAAGAACTAGTGTTCACCTGCGTGTGAATTATGAAAGTGATGTTGTCTGGGAGAAATGGATTTGCTTCGCATTTCTCCGCGTTGTGGTTTCTGGTCTTGGATATTATGGAGTGATCTCATATTTCTCATATCTATCTTCAATCTGAATTGTTTTTGTTTTGGTTCTCCACAAGGTTAGATTCATTTGTTACACTGTGTGGAAGGTTAACTAGGATTACAGAATGAGTATTTTCTTCAGGTGTATGATGTTGTGAAGGATTTATTGGATTTCAAGGTGTTGATGGAATATTCCAAGTTGTGTTTGAGTGTTGTTTGTGGTCTGTGAATCATCTTGATATTTTTGGAAGTGTATAATTAAATGTTTAATGGTGTTAACATAGGTTCGATCGACCCTCAGTGTTTACACTAAGTGTGGATATCCTTTAGGTTTAGTGGAAGCATGGTGAGGTGTGTATATGTGGATTTAGGTTCAAGCTAAGGTGTGATGTCGTTTTCCTTCATTCCTCTCCACCATAAGAATGTTTTGGTGCTGACCTAATTTGAATTTTCATGTTTGAGGTGCATATCCAACCTTGAAAGATGTTCTTAAGGCTGTGAATGGTATAAATTCAAGGTGAATTGTTGGAGAAGTGTGTGTAGATGTGAGGATGTGTTGAGATGTGAATTTAATTATATGCAAAGATCTAGTGTGTGAGATTAATGCCTATGAATCCAATGTACTAAACAAAAGGGTATACATTTGCAGAGTACTTGAAGTTTCTAATAGCAGTGGGTTGGAGGTTACTGATGATGCAGAGTTGTAGTGGCAGATACTTTTTGTTGCTCTGAGATGGATTTCTTATTGTAACAATCTTATTTCCTTTTCTTTCTAATCTATTAGTGAGCCCTTTGTTTTGGTAAATGAGTCCTCTGGCAGTGAGCCTACTATATTTAGTGTTGCAATTACTTTATATTGTGAGCTAATCCTCACTGTGGTTTTTCCCTTCTTGTGTTTTCCATGTAAATATGGTGTTCTCATGTGTATGGATGTGTTTGTATTACATTTTCACATGTTTATATTCTACTAATGCATGATAAGAGTTTCATGGTTGTTAAGGTTTTAAGGATTAGTGTAGATCTGGATGTTAATGAGGGTTTTGATGTTTCAATGTGCAATTGATTCACACCCCCTCTTAGTTGTCTTGTGCATTCAAAAATTGGTATTAGAAAAAGGTTCCTTGGAAGAAATATTAACCACTTAAGGTAGATCAAGGATGGAAGACAAGAAAGAGGTTCCTCTGTTTGATGGATCGGATTATGCATTTTGGAAAATCGAGATGGAAGGTTTCCTTATTTCTCTAGGGTTTTAAGTTTGGGAGTGTATTGAAACTAAATATAGAATGCTTGCAAATACTCTGAGTACTGATGATGAGATCAAGGCATATGATAAAAATGGAAAATCAAGGTATGATCTTTTGAGTGGTCTTTCTAATTCATAACTTGTGAAATTTATGAGTTTTAAAACTTCTAGTGGGATCTAGAAAAAGTTGGAAAGTATCTATGAAGGAGATGATAAAGTCAAGAAAGCAAAGATGAAAAATTTGAAGACTAAGTTTGAAAACCTAAGGATGATAGAAGATGAAGATATTGCATGCTACATGCATAGAGTGGATGAAGTTGTAAATTCCATTAGAGGTGGAAATTTTGAATAAGATGAGGTGGTAAAGAAGGTATTAAGAACTCTTCCTGAATCTTATAGTCACAAGGTTTCTACTATTGAAAAAGCTTGGAATTTATATCATTATTCTAGAGGCCAAATGTTTGGTGCTTTAATTACTTTTTAATTGAGAGAGTTTGGTCCAAGTGAATCAAGAAAATATACTATTTTTAAAGTTGGAAAAGCATACAAGAATAAGGAATCTGATCCAAATGATCTTGATGAGATAGAATCAAACTTTGTAAGGAGATTGAAAAAGGGCACTAGAAAATACAAAGGTAAGTTACCTTTCAAATGTTTCAATTGTGGAATTATAGGTCATTATTCTTCAAGATGTCCATTCAAAGCTTCAAATAACATATTTAAGGAGAATAAAGGTAAATCAATTAAGAGAATTTATTATGTTAAAGAAGATGTCAGTATATTTGATGATGAATCTAATTACCTAGATGATGAAAATGATGAATTCTTGTTCATGGAACTAAATGTTGGAACTAATTCTACTAACCCTTAGAGATGTATGAAGGAAGTTTCTCCAAAAGTAGGTCATAATGGAACTATGGTGACTTCTTTTCATGCTAGAGAGGACAAAAGCTACTGGATTGTTGACTTCAGATGCTCAAATCACATGCCAGGTTATAAAAGTAAGTTTTTTAAACTTGATAAGTTTGAAGGTGGTCTTGTTAAGTTTGGAGATGATACATATGCTAAGATATGTGGGAAAGGTCAAATCATTTTTTATGGAAAGCATAATAAAAATGGTGTTCTTTATGCTAAGGGTCTTTGGAATTATATTCTAAGTGTAGGAAAAATGTATAGAAAAGGATATAATCTTGTATTTCAAGATGGTGGTTGTGAGATCAAGAAAGGATATGGAACTTTGGTTGTTGTAGAAAGAAAGATAAATGAAATTTTTTATCGGCTTAAGGGTGCTAATGGTATGTTCTTTATGACTAAAATCAATTAAAGTTGGTTATGGCATAGAAGAATGTGTCACATCAATTTTGATAGCCTAGTGAAGATCAGCGCTACTTAAGATGTGAGAGATCTGCCAAATATTCTCAAGCCTATAAATGTGGTTTGTAGGGAATGTCAAGTTGGCAAGCAAATGAGAAAAAATTTCAATGTCAAAGAATACTCTACTATAGTACCTTTGGAGTTGGTGCATACATACCTTTGTGGACCTACAAGAACAAGAATTTTTTAGGGTGATAGGTATTTTGTGTTATTGATTGATGATTACTCTAGAATGGCTTGGGTAACTTTACTTAAAGAAAATTCAAAAGCTCTAGATAAGTTTAAGGCATTTAAAGCTATGGTTGAGAATGAAATGGATATGAAAATACAAATTTTAAGATATAACAGAGGTGGATATTTCACCTCCAATGAGTTTAGCAATTTTAGTGAAGATCATGGAATAAAGAGACATTTATCAGCTCCTCCTTAGCAGAATGGAGTGGTAGAAAGGAAGAATAGGGTTGTTTAGGAAGCAACAAGGACAATGATAAAGGAATAAAATATATTGAATGTCTACTGGAGAGAAGCAATTCATACTTGTTGTGTAGTTTTGCACACACGCCCCACTTAGAGTAGGGACCCTCTTTTCGGATGTCTTTTGAGCTTTGGTTTTATTGGATTTACCTTTTTAAGGTCTTGACCTGTTAGTCTTGTTGGCTTTGATCCCTCCCTAAGGCTTAAATTGGTTAAAGTGGGCTTTCAGTGAAAATCCGGGTCTGGACCTGAATCCAGGATTTTCCAGCTCCGGCGGATTTTCCCAGGCTCTGGTTTGTTGTCTGGTCATCACTGAATTTTTCGAATCCAGGTTTCTACTTGACTCCGGGATTTTCTGGCTCTAGCATATTTTCCCGGACTGCATCAAAATCCCAAACTTTGTTAAAATCCCGGTTTTTGCTATTTCCACGGAATTCGTGTTCATCCAAATTTTTCGCATATTTGGGGATTTTTCAAAATTCCATCCTAGGCTCGGGTTTCCAAATTTTTCAGATACGTCTTGTCGCTCATTAATGACCGAGGTACATTTGCTCAGATGAGTATATGGATGAATTTAAAACATTTTGAGGATCATTCCCACTTCATTATTCACTTGCTTACTGCTCTGGCGATTAAGAGTTTTCCATTTGAGCTGTGAAGATTGATCTTGAAATGCGTGCGTGTGGATTGTTTGGGTGCCGGTGTCTGGATTTTCATTTTCTTGGGCGCATTCATTTTGCAGTCGCTTCTTCGAGTTCGGGTATTATCAGCACTAATCCATGGTAGGTCGTCTTTGATCCTTCATTTTGTTGCGTCTTGATTAAATCTTTCCAAGTTGATTGGTAGCCATTCCAAGTCGGCCTTTGCTTGATCATGAGTTTATATTTATCGAATTAGGGTTGGACTTAAATCCACACCAAGGCCTTGTTGCCCGTGCTTGTGTTTATCCATTCATCGGTGGGTGCATGAGTATGAACCCGTCTGAATAGGACTTTGCCCTTAAGTGTGCCATTCACCATATTTTATGAAGGTTAGGGTTTCAGTTCATCTGCCCGAGTTTGCCAAGGTTTAGTGGGGTTTTCGTTATTTCATGATTCATGTCTAGCCCAACCTGCTCATACCTTGAGGGATCATTGCGCGCATTGGTTGATCACCCAAATGATAGTTTTCCTTGGGAATTTTAGCTTACCTGAACTCTAATGGTGGGGTCTGGTTATTGGACTTAGGGCATCATTGTTTTGCCATGAGGTTTAGTTATTCGGGGGTCTTTTGAGGCCTAGGTCCAAGTGCATTCTAATTTTGTTGATTAGCATCGATTTTGGGACCATTAGAGTCCAGGTAGAAAGGGTTACATGATCATGTGATTGATGGTTCGCGTGTCGTCGTTCGTCGGGTTTTTGAGGTGTCCGCAGAATTCCTGCACACTTGGATTTTCCCGGTTTCGGCTGATTCTGCAGAGGTTGGCAATTTTTAGAGTTCTTCAAATTGTCCACAGAAATCCGTTCCATCCGGACTTTTCCGATTTTCCTGTTTGGTTGCACTTCTTCCGATTTTCTAAAGATAGGATTAACGGAGTAAATTCTAAATTCTTATTTCTTGTTGCTAATGAACGAATTACATGATTATCTCATAATCTTTTATGCTAATGATTTGTTTGACTGAGGATGTCTTGGCAACAGGAATCCATCTAGGTCAGATTTCTCCAAAATTCCACCCCGACTGGATTTTCCTGGTTTACACTATTTCCCGGATTCCTTTACTTTTCCAAAATTTCAAGGATTGGCCATTTGTGATAGCTTTTAATTGCATTATATGATTTTGTGCTAATCCTTTGGTTGGACTATGCGTAATAATGGGATACTTATGACAGCCTTTTGTGAGTGCAGGCTGAATCAAGCAGAGCTATTGTGGGAAAGTCCAAAGGTGACATGGAGGGTTCCTCCATCTCAGAGGCCGAAAGATTAAGATTGGACACTAAGAGTCAGCTTCCTGAAAGCAAGATATCTTCAATATGGTTTGAAGTGTCTAACACTAATGTTGGAGCTTGAAGATACGAAGAGTTTAAACAGAGGATAGCTGAGAAGAATCTGTTAGTTCTAAGGACTGGAATGATGAAGTTCGGACTGGTGCATATGGCAGGGTTTCCTCCTGCAATCCAATGCTATGAGTTGATTTTAGAGTGTGCCCGGCAGTATGATTTTGATACACAAAGGGTTGTTAATATTGAAGGGAGAGTCTTGGCTAATTTTAGTCCTATCTCTATTGCCCAAGCCTTTGATATGCCGGATCGGCCTTCTATGTGTGCTCTAAATGTGGACTTGGCCAGAACATATTATGAGAATGAGCCCATCAAAGCTCAACAGATGATTAATGCTTGGTTGGAGAAGCCGAAATCACATCACTCTAAACTGCCCAAGCAATTGCATAGGATCAAATTCAGATTAGATATCTATGATGCAATAACATTTCTGAGTAGGGTGGCAGGATTGAAAAGTGTTGAAGTATTGGAGAGTTGGATGGTCCATGTGATCACCAAAATTGAACAGGGAACTAATTATCATTGGGCAGGACTCATCAGCGCTATAATTGATAAACAGCTGAGGGATGTCCTAGAGACCAAGAAATTCCCCATGTCTTCCTATGTCATGTATGTGCTTGCCCGATTCTACCCATACAGGGGCTTAAATCCACAAGGGACATTTGGACAGGATATTGTCTATGAATTATACCCGAAGTTGCACCTAGGACACAAAGACTACAGAAGGGCTAATGATGCATTCACCATGCATATCACTAGGATGCTTCAAAATGTCGAGCATGTGAGGCTATCAGATGGAGCAAAAGGGTTGATAAGGAATTATGGGGCCTGGTTCATTCAATTTCCCACCTTCACCTACATTAGAATTGATGGATGTCCGGCCACTCCATATAGGTTACCTCGGTATCCTACAAATCACATTGTGTTATTGGAGATTGTGAGGCAAATATGTGAATTTGATGCCATAGTCAAAAAGGAGAAGCATAAAATAGGCTTTGGTGGGGATTTCCCTCTTGGAATTGGCATGGCAGAAATGTGCCCTTCCATCCAATCAGCACACATCGTAGGAGATGAATTGGCAGCATATGGTTTCTCCTTCCACTCCAAGAGAACAAACTTTGATATCACCGGGGAGGCACAGAAGAAGGCTATCAAGGAGTACCGTCATAAGGATGACCTAAAGGACTATTGGGACAGCATTAGGGATGATCTTGAAGCCAGAAAGAAGAGGTACTCCAGGTTTCCTATTGAGGTGATCAGATAGTACAATGTGAAGTTGATTCCCGACCAGCTACAGGATGATGGAAACCTAGTGCAAGATCATGCCTATGAAGCTGTTAAGGATAGGTCAATCAGAGAAATCAACTGGAATGAGGATGAGGTCACAGAGTTGGAGGACCTAATGGCCCCAATTATGAAATTCACCACTTCTTGGTTGAAGCACAAGGTTTGGGAGCTTGAGAGTGAGAAGGTAGCTTGTACCTTCAATTTAATGGGAAATCTCAACCCAATGTCTACTTCAGAAGAATTCAGGGATGATGACCCCAAAGGGAACACCCAAAAGAGCTCACCTTTCAAAATAAAAATCAGAATTCCAAAGGAAAGTGAACCAGAACTAAAGAGAAGACCAAAAGGAAAGAAAAGAAGTCGAGCTTTGAAGATAGGCAGATCCTCTGATGAGGAAGGATTTGAAAAGCCAGTTGAAGAGGATGCTCCTCCACCACCAAAGAAGACAAGAACCACCAGGGTTTCAAAGAAGAAGGGTCAAGATACCTCCAAAGGTGAGACTCCAATTGTTGATGTGGAAAGTTCAGGGGAAAAGACAAAAGTTTATTTGAGGAGATCAAGGACCCCATCCCCTAAGGAAACTCTACAAAAGATGGATCTTCCTCCAGAGGTACCAACTGTGGAGCCATCTAAGGCTGCTTCTCCTCCACCAAGCGTGCTTGAACCAAAAACTTTTGAGGAACATGAGACTGGTGGAGAGACAGAACCTTTCAAGGACGGAACACTTTTTGGTGCGGCAGTTGAGCTCGAAGTAGAAGAGGTGGAAAAGCATACTTCTCCCTTAGTGCAGTATGAGGATTCTCTGAAGAATAGCAAAGGAAACGGATCCCTTGAGAAGGAGGGTACCCCTGTTAAACCCCCATCACCAGTGCGAGAAGAGGAGATTGAAAAGGAT
The DNA here is from genome assembly GCA_007115665.2 of Sequoiadendron giganteum. Taxonomy (NCBI): domain Eukaryota; kingdom Viridiplantae; phylum Streptophyta; class Pinopsida; order Cupressales; family Cupressaceae; genus Sequoiadendron; species Sequoiadendron giganteum. The sequence goes on along the minus strand of CM021104.1, from coordinate 16,168,645 downwards.
GATCAAGGTGAGTAGCTCCCTGAAAAGGAAGAAGCTAAAACAACAGAACAACATGGTGAAGAGGCGACAACTGACGAAATACGGGTGGACCCTACTGTCCTGGATTGGCTTGAAAAGGAGATCGCAAGGAAAAAATAGGTCGTTGTTGAGGACACTCCTTTGGATTGGGGTGAGATGCTATCTAAAATCGGAAAAGGTAAGAAGAAGAAGGTAGCTAGGGTTGTTTCAAGGATAGAGAGGGATGAAGCGAGTAACAGGGTCATTCACATTGCCACTCCTATTGCGGATAAAACTAGAGAAGAGGTCACTGGTAAGGATTACGATGTGCAGACCATTAACATTGGGTCGGCCTCTATGGAACAGGACATTGATGAATATGAAGGCTCCAGTGCAGTAATAATTGGTAGGTTAAGAAAGGAAGCTCAGACCAAGCATGAGCTTAGAAAAGAAAATGAAAGGCTTAGGAAGTGCTTGGAGGATGTAATGGAGCCTCTACAATTTCTCCACCCCTCTTCTTCTACCACTCCTGGTTTCTTGCCCAAGGAAACCATCTCCGAGATTGAAAAGATGAAGGTCTCTGCTCAAACTACAATAGATTGGTTAAAGGATGTGCAAATGAGAGGAGATAATGCAATCAAGGATATCCTTTTAGTTGGGAAGGATGCAGTGAGAGCCAAGGAACTATTGGGATATGTGCTATCTCAAGACAAAGAAGATATCGATCTCTTGCTGCAGAAATCCAAGGTGATCATGGGATATGGTAGGGATCAGTTGGCTACAGACGGGATTCTTCCTTCTTCTAGGTTAAATGAACCTTGGGAGTGGTTTGAGGCTCTTCAGATTCGACATAAAGCCATGAAGAAGATTCAGAAACGAAAGAAACAAATAGATGGTGATCTTACTGGAGTATATGAGGGGTGCATTGCATTCTTTGAAGTCATGACTGGAAGGAGAAAGGTTGCTCCTAAATACCTAAGTCTGGAATAGCTAAAAGAGTGGTGGCATGATGTTTATACTTCGGATTCTAAGAATGTTATAACTGGCCACCATTTAGATGATGTAGCCACCTATTTGGCAGTAATGGACAAATACCTGGCCCACAAGGATGATTGGGATAGAATCGTCAAACAGTCAAACAAGGAGATCGGTGCCATTGAATGTCGGCTTAGGATATTGCCTTTGCCACCTGTCACCGAATTGAATAGGTTATTTTTGAAGGTTCGAGATCAGAATAAGGACAAGGGAGGTGGTAATTAATGCCCATTTTGAGATTTGTGCTTCCCTATTATTATGGGGCATGTATTGATCCGGGTTGCATTGGGGATTGTGTCTAGGCTGACCTTGATGATGTATCAACATTTAATGTGTGCCTTGTTTTGAATTCCTAGGGCCGACCTGTTTTGGCAGATGTTCTTGTTTTGTAAATGTTTGGCTGGGCCAACATGTCTTGAGAATTTGCTATAAAAGGTATTCTTGCCTCATTGTAAGACATTAGATATTAGAGAAAAGGAGAAGAGATAATAGAGTTAAGTTAGAAACAGGAGTTAGAGAATTTTGTTAATTTCTTGAAGCAAGTATTGTAAACAAACAGTGGAATTGTTGCAGCATTTTCGTGGTCTAATACAATTGAAGACATTGTGATTTTATTGGTGTAATCTCTTGTGTTATTTCATCTTGCATGGTTTCTGTTGTTTTATTTTTTAGATTGCTTAAGGATTTAGGGTTTAGTGTTCAAAATTAAATTAGTGTGTGATGTTTATGATTTCATATTTGGAATGTTTGTAGCAATCTCTGGTCTATACTCCCAATAACTATCTGATTGTAGTAGGTTGGTGAAGTCAACCTGGACCATATATTTACATGTGCTTAAGTTCGATTGTGGATGAATGTCTATGATTTGAAAATCTATATACCTTAGAAGATTGCACCGTTCTTGTGAGATTGCATTGTGGGTTAAGCAAGAACTGGTTATTCGAGATTGGTCCATTCCAGATATCTGTCATTTGCATTACTCATTCTAGGAATAGTTTAGATTTTATCATATTCTTGCACCCTTATCTTTTGCTATTTCTTTATTATCTGGTTAGATTTAGGATTTGAGATCATTATATCACACAATCTAATAATTGGAAAGGTACAGTTTGCTTGTAGTAAGGTCCGATTGTGATTACCAGCATTTCACATATTATGTGAGTTGTTTATGCATTGTCATGACCTTACACCCGAGAGACCTTGGGGTGATTTTCAGTATTTATTGTTGAAAATAACCTTTCAAGAGAGATAGAATATTGCATTCTGTCTGAGTTGTTGCTGTGCAGAAAACTCCATCAACAATACTGCAGTCTACATACTTAATAGAGTGCAAGCATGGACAAATATTTCAAAGACTCCCTATGAGTTATGGTATGGAAGAACTCCTACCATCAAATATTTCAGAGTGTTTGGAAGCAAGTGCAATATTAGAAGAGATGAAGAAAAATTAGGAAAATTTGATGCAAGATCTGATGAAGGAATCTTCCTTGGATACTCTACAAAGAGCAAAGCTTGCAAGTGCTATAATAAGAGGCTAAAAAGGATCATTGAAAGTGCAAGTGTCAAAGTGCATGAAGACTTACATAAAAGCTCAATGTTGATATAAGGATATGAATTAGATGAGTCCTCTTTGCAGTTAGAAGAAAAAGATAATGGTAAGGAAAAATAAGTGCGGGTTTAAGAGGAAGAAGCTCTGGAAAGGATCCCTAAGACCCCTAAGTATGTGCAAAAGAATAATTATGAAGATCAGATCATTGGTGACAAAAGCAGATATGTATTGACAAGAAGAAATATTGCTATGACATAAGAACAAGTTAATTTATGTTTACTTTCAAAATTTGAACCTAAGACAATGATTGATGCATGCAAAGATGAATTTTGGATCAATGCTATGGAAGAATAAATGATGCAGATTGAGAAGAACAAAACTTGGGAACTTGTCCCAAGACCAGTGAACAAGAATGTGATTGGAACTAAATGGGTGCTCCAAAACAAACTGAATCATAGTGGAGAAGTTTTTAGGAACAAAGAAAGGCTTGTTTGTAAAGGTTTCTCACAAGTAGAAGGAATAGACTTTGAAGAGACATTTTCTCTGATGGCAAGAATGGAGGCTATTAGGATGTTATTGGATTTTGCATAACATAAGGATTTCAAAGTTTATCAGATGGATGTGAAGTATGCATTCTTGAATGGCGAGTTGGAAGAAGAGGTATACATTAAACAACTAGAAGGATTCTAGTTGTTAGAAGATCTTAATATGGTCTGCAGATTGAAGAAGGCATTATGTGGACTCAAGCAAGCTCCTAGATCTTGGTATGCAAGACTGGATAGGTACTTGTTGCAGAAAGGATTCAATAAAGGTATCATAGATTGCAATCTTTACTTTAAAATTGAGAAAGATCAAATTTTGATTGTGGTTGTGTATGTTGATGATAATAGCTTTAGAGGAAATGAAAGCATGGACAAGAGGTTTTCAGAAGAGATGCAGAAAGAGTTTGAGATGTCTATATTTGGGAAGATTAATTTCTTCCTTGGAATTCAATCAATCAGACATAGAAAGGAATATTCATATCACAATCAAGTATGTTAAGTAAATGCTGAATTTTTTTGGAATGGAAGACTCTAAACCAGTATGTACTCTTATGGTTACTAGTTGCAAGCTAAGTAAGAATGAAGAATCTCCTAAAGCTTATCAGAGAAAGTATAGATCAATGATTGGAGGATTACTATATTTAAATACTACTAGACTAGATATCATGCATGTAGTTTGTCCTGTGGATAGATTTCAAGAAGATCCTAGAGAGTCACATGTGGCAGCAATAAAAAGAATATTCAAATACTTGAAAGTCACTCTGAAACATGGTTTATGGTATCCAAAGGATACTAGTTTCTCTCTAAATTCTTATATAGATGCAGATTGGGTAGGTTGTTTGGATGATAGGAGAAGCACAAGTGGTGGTGCCTTCTTTCTTGAAAATAGGTTGGTGTCTTGGCAAAGTAAGAAGTAGGATTCAGTGTCATTATCTACTGCAGAGGCAGAATACATTGTTGCAGCATCATGTTGCACACAGGCTTTGAGGATAAATAAAACCTTGAAGGATATCATAATGTCATATGATGAACCATTTTTTATCTTACATGATGATAAAAGTGCTATCTATATTTCAAAGAATCTGGTAATGCATTCAAGGACAAAGCATATCTCAATCCAATATCACTTTCTAAAAGAAAAAGTTGTAGAGAATGAGTTGAAGTTTGAGTATGTGCCTACTAAGGATCAAGTTGTAGATATATTCACAAATTCTCTTCGTAAGGATAATTTTGAGTATCTCCAAGAGAAATTGGGGGTTATTTCCCCTCCTTTCAATTAGATGCATAAGGTTATGCATTAGTCCAGTAGATTTCAAAATCTATTCCTTGTTTTGGACTAATGTTGGTGGCTACCTCTCAGGGGGAGTAGGTAGTGGCATTGTTTGTTGTTGTAGTCAGGGGGAGTAAGTGTAATAATTGTGTTGTATGTTGGTGTTGTCAAAGGAAGTGAAATATGAGGTTGTAGAGCATTCGTTGTCCCTTACAAGTGTTTCCCTTGGGCGAGAGAAAGTATCTGTGATTTATGTCAAAGGGGAAGCAAAGAAAAGAAGACATGTGTTTCCCTTTTCCATTGATGTTAGAGGGGAAGAGAAAGATAACTAAACAAACATATGAAGAAAGGGGGAGACACTTCCTGTAAAAGAGAAAGTGTTGGGAAGATTTTATGCTTATGTAAGGGGGATCAATGTGCATTGTGGTGTAGTACATATGTTGGTGGTCAAAGCTATTATTGTTATTGATGGTTTTCCATATCATGTGTTTCCATCAATGACAAAGGGGGAGATTGTTGGAATTTTCTGTTGTCATTTATGTCAACTTATGAAGATGCTTTGATTGGTTGCATTATGTTGTCATTAGTAGTATCACTGATGTCAACCTCTAGTGTTTCTTTGATGAGAATATGTTTAAGGATTTTCAACCTCTTGTGTAGTTGAGAAGCTGAGAAGGTGTTGCAAATGTTGAGATGATATTTGCGGTCCTTGCTTTCCAAGTGTTTTTCAGAAAATTTGAATAAAAGAGGAGATAGTGTGGTAAAGAGTGTTTAGTGTTTTTCTCCACACTTATTCATGGTTGAAGATCTACTTGTGTCATTCGATATGTTGATTATAGGTGTTCAAAGGTGTTATATCTAGAGATTTAGGTTCTTGATCATTCGGTAGAAGAAGTTGTGTTCACCAATGTGTGAATTGAGAAAGCAGTGTTGTCTAGGAGAAATGGATTTTCTCTGCCTTTCTTCATGTTGTGGTTTTTGGTCTTGTAGATCTGGGAGTTATCTCATATTGGTCATATCTATCTTCAGTTTGAGTTGTTTTTGTTTTGGTTCTCTGCAAGGTTGGATCATTTGTTACAATGTGTGGAAGGTTAACTAGGTGTACATAATGAGTATGTTCTTCAGGTATACGATGTTGTGAAGGATTTGTTGGATTTTAGGGTGATGGAATATTATAGGTTGTGTTTAAGTGTTGTGTGTGTTCTACTAGTCATCTTTGGGTTTGAGGAACCGTATACTTCAATTTTTAATGGTGTTAACACAGGTTTGATTGACCTTGGGTCTTTACACTAATTGTGGATATGCTTCAGTGTTACTAGAAGCATGGTGCAGTTTGTATATGTGGATTTAGGTCTGATTTAATGTGTGATGTGGTTTGCCTTCATTATTCTCCACCATGAGAATGTTTTGGTACCGACCTAATTTGAATTTGTACGTTTAAGGTGCATAGCTGACCTTGAAAGATGTTTTTAGGGTTGCGAATGGTATAAATGAAATGTGAATTGCCGGTTAAGTGTGTGTAGATTGGAGGATGTGTTGAGATATGAATTTATTCAGATGCAGAGATATGAAGTGTGAGATTAATGCATATGACTCCAATTTAGTGAGCGGGAGGGTCTACATTTGCAAAGAACCTAAAGTTTCTAATAGTAGTGAGTTGGAGGTTAATGATGGTGTAGAGTTTTAGTGGTGGATATTTTTTGTTGCTCTGAGATTGATTTCTCATTGTAACAATCTTCTTTATTTTTCTTTATAATCTGTCAATGAGCCCTTCTTTCTTTTGGGCAGTGAGCCCTCCAATAATGAGCCTATTGTAGTCAGTGTTGCAATTACTTTATATTATGAGCTAATCCCTACCATGTTTTTTCCCTTCTTGGGTTTTTCATGTAAATCTGATGTTCTCATGTGTCTGGATGTGTTTGCATTACTATTTCACATGTCATATTATGCTAATGCATGATAAGGGTTTAATGATTTTTAGGGTTTTAAAGATTAATGTAGACCTGACTCTTAGTGAGGGTTTTGATGTTTTAATGTATAACTGATTCACCCCCCTCTCATATTTATTGTGCATTCACCATGGTCTTTGTTTTAATAGACCATTTTTGTAAGTTTTTATAATGAAATGATTCTTCATGGGGATTTTTACTTAGAAGGGTTTTCCCCGTGTATGTTTTTTGTAATGTGTTAATTCTATGCTTGTATAAATCTAATTTTATTTATTTTCCTATTTGTTTACAATGATTAGTATGCTAAGATCTTCATTTCTAACAATACTCTATCTTTAGTTGTCCATCATTGGCCCATGAGCTACTTCTTTATGGGTGTAATTTGTAGTCTGATATTTTCTCTCCTATTAGGTAGATGTTCATTTTAATTATGTGATAGAAACAATCCTTGGGGTGTCATATCGATTCCTCATTCTTTCCTTTTTTCACTAGTACAAATTTATTTAATTGTTTCTCTCTTTTAGAGAGGGGTTATTTTCCATGATATCTTCTCCTTTTGTCTAATTATGAGAGAGTTTTTTGCTTCTACATGAGTAATTCATTAAACCTTGTAGCTAGGATCCATTCATGCATTCATAATTATTGAATTTTAGCTTCTCCCTAAGTTCCACTAAAGGGGGTGTTGGAGTGAAAAAAATAGTCAGGTAGCAACTCGCAATGAGTCAACAATCCATCGCAAGAGAAAACATATTTCAACTGCATCATTCGAGGCATAAAAATTAATAATCCCGAAGGAATGATTATCAATGTTCCATATTGAAATCCCCACAAAGCAGCCAAGTAGCAACTAGCAATGAGTCAACAATCCATTGTTAGAGAAGAGATCTTTCAACAACATCATTCGAGGCATAAACATTAATAACCCCAAAGGAATAATTATCAATGTTCAAAAGAATCTAGACAAGTCGATGTGTGGGGTCAGACCCATGATCAACCATACAAGTGTACAAAATATTTTACTGACTGGCCAAATAGAACAAAAAGTCAAAGAGAGCAAAAAACAACTTTCACTTCCTGAACACACAAAACATCAATACCAACATATTTCTGAAGAGTATCCCTAACAAAATCTAAAAAGGTCTATTAGACCTCAAACATTCTAAGAAAGGAAATTCATGTTAGAAATTCCACCATTTCATCAAAGTCCAGCTCTTCCAGAGAGGAATAGAAATTCAACAAAAATTCTAGTGGGACTGACTCAATCTGAATGGTAGGAGATGAATGCCTCCATTTTTCTTAAACATATTCTCCTTCTAGAGGTCGAGAAGGATTACGAGATCTCCTATGGATTCCTGACACATGAGGAGACTCAATCAACTAAGCTATCATTATTGAGGTAGGTTGGGGCATAGCCAAAGTCCTTAGCCAAGCTAGAGTGCTATTAGAAACCATATGGGTTTCCTTCCCCTTCATAGAAGCGTTTGAAACTTCCTTAACCAACTCGAGGGTTTTGGTAACCACCCCGAAGCCATTGGATTTTTTTTTGGTTGGTAACCGTTGTCCATTTTTCCTCTAGTTTGGTGGCAGCACCTTCCACCTAACAGGGTTTATCAGCTTCTCATGGTAGAGATTGAGTACAGGGGACTGTAAGAGGGAAATCCTTAATCTTGTGGTTAGCGTACTAACTTCGATAACAAGTGTTCAGAAAATTAAAATAAGTGACCTTCTGGGTATGTCAAAAAGAGCGAATTTGGATGTCGATGGACCCTTTCAAATCCTACGAAAGTTCCACTTTGACACGAGCTCTCTTTTGAGGGAGATATTGAAAGAACCTATTTGGTTCGACACAACTAACCCTCCCTAGGGAAGAAGCAATATGTTGTAAGAAAATGCAAGCAAGGAAAGGGAAAACCAAGAAATTCAATCCAGACTAGAACCTGTAACCTAGTTTCATCTGAGATAGTGAAGTCCTAGGTTCAAGGCTGACAAACCAACAAAGAGGAACAGACATACCAAGGACCATGATTCAGGATTGTCTAAACATGATTGACCTGCACAAAATGAAAAACAAAAAATCCTTTGGTCAAATTTTGAACAGTATCAAGGCGGACCCCATGAGGGACCTGAGCCTTTTGGACCCATTATTTAAGCACACTTTAAGGGGGAGTCCTCCCAAAAAAATAACCAACAACAATATGTTGCTCTAACCATTGGCATGCAGAATCAAAATCCAAGATGGGTAACACCACATCAGCCAAAGAATCAAAAGACTTACCTCATGGACCACTTTTGGAACAAAATTTTGGGCATGCTTGTTCAAAGGAGGATTCTTTGAGTAGACACATCAAACCACCAACACCAACAAGAAATGACTGGCTTAGAGCCAATTGTAGGCATAATAAAAACCACAAAAATCGTAGTAAATGCAGTCATACAACACAAAGTAAATGAAAAATATTCTGCCTAAGATTACGTATGACACAAAAGGGGAAAAAGATGACCATAGACAAAAGAAACCCTAGTAGAGCACATTCACTCCCCAAAATTTTTCCATCATAAAATCAAAATTAATAGTCAATTAATTAATTAATTATTAGGTCTCTTTTACACTAGTATTCTTAAGCTTACTTAGGTCAGGTGTTTTTTTATATCAAGTCATAGGATTATGGAATATGTCATGATCTAATTTAATCCTCACCTAGGGTTTCATTTATGGTTTATTTATACATTATCAAGGATAATTCATTGTATATTATAATTAATTGTTTAGTATTGCATCAATATAGAATCTCAAGCTTCATAGAAATTTAGTCTTTTTCTCTCTTCTCTAATAGTATGTTTAGTTGTAGGTGATTTTTGGGAAAGAACTGTTGGATGTTGTGGTCAATTTGCTGATATGTGGTTTTCATTGATTTCAACACTATTAGCATTAATGTCTTTAAGACTGTATATGTCGAGGATATTGAGAAAATTGTAATAAAATATGTTACAGGTTGTCTATGAAGTAGTAAAGATCAGTATGGTAGAAAGATCAGTATGTTGACAATGAGATGTTGCAGATTAAAGGGTTTGTTTTCAAGCCTATCTAGTTTCTACTTTGAAAGTTTCAAAGGTGTGCATGAAGATTTGAGGAAGTTATAAGTTTTTTGTGTTCTGGAAGTTATTCTATTACTGCAAATGATGTTCATGGAAGAAGATTATGTGTATCTGATAATCTGAGTTGTTGTGTATGTTATTGTGGTGTTAATGGACATTTCTAGATCATGTTATATCTATGTTTCACATCTGCATTGATCATTGTTCTCACGATCCGAGATTTTCTCTTGCATGTTTATGGTAGACAAGGTGTTTGAAATGTGTTGTGGATCTTCGAGGAAGAATCTTTGAAGGTGTATTGTATTCGAGAACATTTTTTTGGGTCTCTACTATGTTGTGGCTAACCTTGGTTGATGCGCATTCATAATCTATATTGTTTTGGTCCAACACTTTGCATTCATTCTATTATTTTGTTTAAGCCAACATGAAGCAATGTAATATCTTGTTGTGGATATATATAAGTGATTGTTTCTTCATTTGAGGTGTGTGACATGCAAAGTGTGTGAGTTTTATGTGCGAAAAAATGTCCAGATCATACGAAGGTAGAGCAGAGTGTGAAGAAGAGTGAAAGAAACTGAAGAAGTGTCCATGTGCTTAACTAGAACTGTACTCAAGCATTAGCAGATGCTACTTTCTTAGTTCAAATTATTCAAATGGATTTAATCTGATTTTTTTCTATAAGACAGTGAGTCTTCCTTTGAGCAATGAGCTCTAGGCAGTGTGCCTAAATGCATGTGCATTCTTCATATATTTTTCTTATACTTTTAACAGGGTGTAACTTGTGGATTAACCACCACTATGGTTTTTCCCCTAATAGGGTTTCCATGCAAAAAATATTGGTGTTATGTGTGTTTCTAATGTGTTGTTGATTCATGATTTCACTGTTAATAATCAGATCTAAGAAAAAAGGTTAATAAGTTTGAAATTATGTGACAACTGATTCAGCCCCCCCCTCTTAGTTGTCTACCCTTGTGTTTCCAAGGGTAGAAAACTAAGAGGTGATCTAGGATGGAAACATACAAGAAGGATAGTCTGAGATTTGATGGAACAAATTATTCTCTATGGAATACTCGAATGGAGTGTCATCTCAGATGCATTGGTGAATCCTATTGGAAAATTAAATGTAATAGGTATGTTATTCCTCCAAGTGGTCCTACTACTACTGCTGAGATTAGGGATGTTGAATATAACATTAGGGATAAGGAAGCATTGTTGAGTGCTTTGACTGATTCTGAGATGACGAATGTTATGGATTTGAGAACTGCTTATGAGATCTAGAAAAAGTTGGAAAATTTATACGAAGGTGATGCTAATGTGAAGATGTCTAAGCTACAGAGTCTGAAAGGAAAATATGAAATATTAAAGATGGGAAATGATGAGAATATTGCTAGTTTTATGAAAAGAGTGAATGAACTTGTGTGTGGTATCATACATGTTGGTGGACAAGTGGATGAACCAAAGATTGTTGCTAAAGTTCTTATATCCTTCCCTAATGCATACAAAATCAAAGTTGCAGCCATTGAGGAGATCTGAACTTTGACAAATATAACTAGAGATATGTCGGTTGGTAAACTTACTGCTTTTATGTTGAGTGAATTCAATGATACCCCTCCAAAGACAAACTCTGCATTTAAAGCTACTACTTCCAAAAGAGACAAGCAGAGATATGATCTGGGTGAAATATCTTCTAGAAAGGTATTTAGATATGAGAAAGAAATAAGACAGATTGAAGAAGAAGAAAGAGAATTGAATGATCTTGAAGCACTTATTGTCAAAAGGGAAGCCAAAGGAGAAGGTAAGTATAAAGGAAAGTTTCCTATTAAATATTTTTCTTGCAATAAGATAGGTCACTTTGCATCAAGGTGTCTAGAAAGAGTTCCTAATCCAAGAACTTACAAGCATAAATTTCAAAAGAAGTGCTACTATGTTGTTGATGAAGGAGTGACAGATGATGAATCTGAAAAAGGGAATGTAAGTGAAGATGAGATTGTATTTATTGCTATCAAGGAAAATAATTTTGTGTCTACTCAATCTGCTATTTGTACAAATGTGGAGAAAGCTCTAGTTCCTTGAGTTGAAGAAAAGGATGAATGGGTAATTGATTGTGGATGTTCACATTACATGACCGGTGATAAGAGTAAATTTTTAAGCCTGGAGAAGTATGATGGTGGTGTTGTAAGATTTGGTTATAAAAATGGTGGTATAATCCATGGTAGAGGATGTATTTATTTTGATGGTAAGCATAATACTAATGATGTTCTTTATGTTGAAGGTTTGAAACATAATATTTTGTGTTGGACAGATGGTTGATAAGGGATACAATCTTCAATTCAAAGATGGAAAATGTAGCATACAGGGAAGTTCTAGAAATGTGATTGCTTTTGGTACTAAAATAAAAGGTAACATCTTTCATCTGAATGTTGCTACTAAAAGTTGTTTAATTTCTCAAGTTGATGAAATTTGGTTGTGGCATAGAAGAATGTATCATGCAAGCTTTGACAATATTATCAAGATAAGTTCTTCACAAGCTGTGAGAGATCTTCCTAATTTGGTGAAGCCTACTAATACCATATGCAAGGAATGTCAATTAGGAAAACAAACTAGAATTTCATTTCAGAGAAAACAACATTTTTCAAATGAATTGTTGGAGCTTGTGCATACTGACTTGTGTGGTCCTCCTAGAATCAGAAGTCTACAAGGTTATAGGTACTTCATGTTGTTTATTGATGATTACTCTAGGATGATGTGGGTTACTTTCTTAAGGGAGAAATTCGAAGCTCTAGAAAAGTTTAAGATCTTTAAGGCTATGGTTGAGACAGAGAAAAGTCTGAAGATTAAGTATCTGAGATCAAATAGAGGTGGTGAATTTACTTCTGGTGAGTTTAATTATTTTTGTGAAGAGAATGGGATAAAGAGACAATTATCTGTACTGTGGACCCCTCAAAAAAATGGAGTTGTGGAAAGGAAAAATAGGATAGTTCAAGATGCTACTAGAACTATGATGTTGGAAGGAAATTCCCCTCATATCTATTAGAGAGAAGTTGTAAGTATTGTTGTTTATATCCTTAATTAGGTACAAATCAAAGGTAATACTTGATGGAACTTCAAATTTTTCTCTTTGTGTTCCATTTTATCTTGCCTTATGTTTCTAGTTATCTATGGTGTTTGGGAAAAGCCTAAGGTTGGGGTTTTATTTTTTTTTTCATGTAAAACCTTAAGTGTTCTATTTTATGCCTTGGGTGGAATCTATTTGGTTATTACTTTTGAAGAGGATTTAAAAAAAACTTAAGCCCCATCGCTTCATCTAGGCTGGGTCCCTTTTGATCTATCATTTTATTTCCTTCACCTAACTTTATTATTTCCTAAGTCTACGATGGTCACGTGCTCCCTCGTTTAAAAAAAACAACTTATGTCATTGTTTATCGTCGGCCTAGTGATGTCCCCTCATTATTTTAATAAATGTTTTTTTTCTGTAGAGGGACAAGTTTGCATGTTCTTAGATCAATTACCATTTGATCTCAGTCGTTCCCCACCATCCCGTGATGACCCCACCACACTATTTTGGTTGATCGCGATATCATGGGTGAGCGCCATGTGTCTCATCTAGTGAGACCAAAGAGATGATAGAAATACTTTAATACATTTATCTAGCTTTAATACATTATGTAGTAGGTTACTAAAGCAGTTATGAGATGCGTCTGCCTTAAATCAATGGAGATGTTATAATCTCAATAGGAAAGGTGCTCGATGGTTAATGAAAAAGCTGGCGACTATGTTGAATGAGCAGGATTGTCAATGGTTGAGATCAACGGTTGCCCATCGTCACGTGATTGGAAGTTGTAGGGTCTTTACTGATTGTGAAATCACAGGTGAGTGCCATGTGGATTTTCTTGGCAACGCAGAGTATGGTGGGCCGTTGTTGCCATTGTGGAGATCATGTCAGTTTTTTTTAAATGTATTCATTCGATGATCTGACCAAAGTGAAGGATCGACATCTAGTATTTGAATTTGCATCAAATATGATTGGATTCAATGGCATAGCGCATGAGTAAGCTTTAATGGTGGATGAGACATTTACTAGCTTGATTTAATCAAAATAAAGCAACCATTCTCCTGCCCTATTGTGTCACAAAGAATTCAAACATCTTTGCGGAGCAGTTACAAGGCCAAGGATGAATTTACGACTTGTTACAACAAAGATTTGGGTTTTTGCATCTTCTGGTTAATTTGAATTTGAATTTTGGGGGAGATTTGTTGTGTGCTTTTCGAAGGGCTTGTTGATAATTGTTTTAGAGCTACAGGTTATTTGAATTGTCGGAAATTGCAAGTTTATGTTCCATAATTTCATATTTATGTGTAGCCCTAGTTTGTTTATGTATCAATGGGTTATTTTTAGGTAAAGGTTTTAGCATGATTAGATTAAATAAAAACTCAAAGAATTTATGAAGCACAAAGAAATCAAATAACAAGAATGATTATACCAAATATTCATTGAAGCTTCCATGATTCACCTCCATAACACCTTCTAGCTTGCAGCATATGATTGTTTCCTTCAGATTTGTGTGTGTGAGCAAATGATTGTGACCAAGCGCTATGCAAGTTTTGAAGGATTTGAATGACAAAAGACTATGCCTATGAAAAGTAATCAAATCAGATAAGCTAAATGTCAAGTAAAATCTAAGCATAAAATGTCTATATTAATGAAGTGGTTTTTTTAAATTGTGAGTAAAATTGACATTTTATAGAAAATGCAATTTTGGATGGACAGATGATATTAAAAGCTGACGAAGCCTAAAATCAGTGGATGAGATTCCATGTGACAATCCCTAATTAGGGTTAGGGAAATATTGTTAAATGAGTGGCCAAGATGTCATTTGATAAAATAAAATCGGCGGTCGAGAATAAATGTGATAATTAGTCAAAAAGATAAATGTTTTTGAAAATCAAGAAGATAAGACTACTTGATTTGTAAGATTCAAAAAATCAATAAGATAAGGGTTGAACTAAAAAGTAGATTTGGAAAATCAAGAATTTGCTCAATTACTTGCTTTTTGGAAGAAGATTACCAAATAAGGATTTTGTGACAATAAATAATCTTTTTTAGATTATTTACTAAAATGAAGTGACAGTTAATAAAATGAAATCATTTTAAATAATTTCATTTATTTAAAATGAGAGAATTGTTAACTTAGGTAATTAAATAATTAAACATAATTATTTAATTTAGAGGATTATGACCGATAATTAAATAAATTAATAAATTTATTTAATTATGAGAATTAGTGACATATCAAATAAAAAAATAAAGTTCATTTATTTAATAATGAGGAAGAATAAATGAATAAAAGGTAATTAAATAAATTAATAAATTTATTTAATTGTAAGAAGACAATAGATAGTTAATGACGTATTGAATAAATAAATATTATTTATTTATTTAATAATCATGAAAAATATAATAGACATGAATTAATTAATTGAATAATAATGAATTACTTAATTAATAGTCGAATGTGGACCAAGGACATAATTAAATGTCATAATTATGCTAGGATGAAAGTGGTAAAATAGAGCTTGTAGGCCTAGGTCATTTTTAAGTGTCTACATTTTGCCCCTCTTTGTCATAATGTAGCATGTCGCATTGTGACAAGGAAATATAAGTCAAAAATATACCCCAATGAAAAATAAGATGAGGAAGAATGACGAGGAGGGTAGCAGTATGCCCCCTCGAGAGGACAGACGAGTTCCAAGAACACGGGTGTGCTCTCGAAATTGATGAGAAGACTAGAATATGAAGAGACAAAGAAATGTTAGTGTAAAAGATATGGATGATGATATGGATGCAATTCCTATATGAGATGAGAGAGAGAAGATGACAAGACAGAAGGAGATGCATGTTAGTTCCCAGACCAAATCCTTCAAAATCTTACCATAGGATTTTAATATTTATTTCTCTTAATCATCATTGGGCAGATTATTGTGATGGCCAACAAACACCATGATATGACATAAATCAAGATGTGCAAGGTCATACCATCACATAAGACAAGTAGTCACAGACAAAGGTGATCATGACTCATACTAAGAACGCAATTCCCCCAATATTTTTGTCATAACCAACTGCAAGTAGAAAAATACAAGAAGGACAAGCCATGAAACGTCGTTGCTTCTCTAAATCCTGTTTCTAGGACATCCTCGACAAACTGCAACATGATTGCCAAAAGCACAAAAATAAAGCCATTATCATGATACGTCATTGTTTTTCTAAATCCCATAGTCAGGACATCGTTTAGAAACTAGTTACATGAGTGTCAAAAGACAAGACAAATCTCATGAGACATCATTGCTTCTCTAAATCCTGTTGTCGAGATCACGCTAAAAAACTAGTAACATGGTGAAAAAGCCAAAGACAAGTGCCAAGTGTTTTCCAAGTGTGTCTGAATGTCAAGTGTTTTAATGTCAAGATGACGAGTACTAAAGATTTCCAAATTCAGGAAGGACACATCTTGAATAATGTTATTGTCAAGAGGATTGATCCCTAAATGCCAAAAGGAATCCCTCAAAATGTCAAGTGACAGTGAGTATGCCTAGGAAGGACACATCCTAAGGCATAAATGGCAGAGGTTATTTTTCAGAAGGGCACATCTGAAAGAACATTGATGTTGAGAGGAATGATCCTTAGATGTCTAGAGGATCCCTCAAAATTTCAGATGATGGTGATGATGCCTAGGAAGGACACATCCTAAGGCATAAATGATAGAGGCTATTCTTCAAAAGGACACATCTGAAAGATAACCAAGAATTGACAATTTGACTAGTTGTGATAATTTGACTTGTTTCGACTAAGTTTGGCTGAAGTTGATTGAAGTTGACTACATGTCAATGTTGACGTGCTGGTGTGATTGTCATGTTGAATAAGTGACTACAGTAATTCATTTTAGGATTTTGTCATATTTGGAAATGACTTGTCCTTACTTGAAGACTTTTGACGTGTGTGTCAGTGTAATGCTATGAACCCTAAGGGACTGACCTAGTGCGGCCTCAAGGGCTCATCGATTGATGGCCTTGCCTAAGTCATGCACTCAAAGACCTCATAGTTCAATACAACCAATGACCTTGTCCAAAGGACAGAAGCTTGAATCATGATTTTATTTTGATAAACCTAGAAAGACTGACCTAAAGTCATGGGGATTCAAAGATGAATCTTGACTACGTAGCAAATGCATAGAGACAATGTAGTTTGAACATGGGAAAAATATTGATTGACGTGAGTAATTGGATTGATACGACAGACATTGACTTTGAATCTTTTTTTTGGGATTTTGACATTGATTTGGATGTTTTTGTATTTTCTCAAGACATTTTTCAAAATTTTAGGTCTTTTTCATACTTTTATGACTTTTTTAAGGAATTTTTACGAATGCAGGATCATGTGTGACACCCACTATAGTTACATGATAAAGGGCTTGCCCCTAGATAGATTGAGGATTACCAGGGTCAAATGATATGGAAATAGGCAGACATAGGGAAAAAGGGAAGGATATGCAAGGGGTGATGTCAACCAAATGCTAATCATGGATAAGGGTCGATTAGAGTAATAGTATATAGAAAAGCAACGATTGACTACATATGGCGCCTGTTTTCCAGGTTTTCACCATGGTACTTATCCAAAGTGCCTGTTTGCCAAGTTTTCATCAAGGGACGATTTTTTCTTTATTTTTCATTTTTTTTCGTATTTTTAGGTTTTAGCCAAGCTCTCTAATGCTATGTGTAGAATTTTCGTAGATGTAGGCTATT
Source organism: Sequoiadendron giganteum (assembly GCA_007115665.2). Classification (NCBI taxonomy): domain Eukaryota; kingdom Viridiplantae; phylum Streptophyta; class Pinopsida; order Cupressales; family Cupressaceae; genus Sequoiadendron; species Sequoiadendron giganteum. The sequence goes on along the minus strand of CM021104.1, from coordinate 16,151,410 downwards.
GATGGGTTTTTTCAACTATTCTCCATTAGGTGTGGCCAACTGATAAGCTCTAGAACTGAATGTTGTAGGAATAATATAAGGACCGAGCCAATTAGGCTCAAAATTTCTAGGCTTTTCACGGTTAGCCTGATTTCTTGGATTTTGCATGAGGACCAAGTCACTGATTTCAAATTTTCTCACCATCACTCTTTTTTATAGCTCCGGAAGAAATGATTTTGATATGCCTGCAAGTGATTCAGGGCATTTTGTCATCTTTCTTGTAACATTTCTAACTCATGTAGGTGAGATTCTCTGTACTCTTCATCATCGATCATTCCCTTCAAGGAGACTTGAAGAGAAATAATTTTGACTTCAATGGGCAATCTGGCCTCGAATCCGTAGACAAGGGAAAATGGAGTGGCTCCAGTGGGTGTACGAATGCTAATACGGTAAGCCCATAAGGCAGGATTTAGTTGTAGGTGCCAATCGCAACCAACATCATTGACAGTTTTCTTTAGAATGTGAAGAATTGTTTTATTTGACACCTTAGCTTGACCGTTACCTTGTTGATAATATGGTGTGGATAAATGGTGTTGGATATGGAATCGCTCACAGAGTTCACGAACATTCTGATATTTGAATGGACTCCCATTATTTGCAATGATGGATTGCCGAACACCATACCGATAGATGATATAATTTAGGATAAACTTGGATATCTGCTTACCGGTGATGTAAGTGAGAGGGACAGCTTCAATCCACTTAGTAAAGTACTCAATGGTGGTAATTATGAATTTATGGCCGTTAGAGGAGGATGGATGGATCTTGCCCACGAGGTCAAGTCCCCATTGTGTGAAAGTCCATGGAGAAGTGATTGGTCTCAGCTCCTATGCAGGTGTGTGAATTAGGTCACTATGCACCTGGCATTTTTGACATGTTCTAACAAACTAAAGATCATCTTTTTCTAATGTCAGCCAATAGTATCCCAGTCTAGTGACTTTCCTAGCTAACGTTGGACCACTCGAATGAGATCCACATATACCCTCATGTAATTCTCATAAATTTGTTTGGGCTTCATCAGTGTCGAGACAATGAAGAAGGGTGTTATCAAAGCCAAGATGGTATAGGGTGTCACTGACGATGGTGTGTCGGGCAGTTTTTTGTATAAAGGACTTTCTTTGGTTATTGCAAAGTTTGGATGGTAAGGTTTGGGACTTCAAATAATCATAGATGTCCTAGTACCAAGGTGAACTGGGAACAACAATCTCACAAACCATTTTTGACTCTGGTGTGTCATATGTCGGCATCAATAACTGTTCAACTAAGAACTCAAATTGCGACACATTTTTGGGGATGTCTAAGAGAGATCCAATAGTAGCCATTGCATCGGCTACCTTATTCTATGTCCTGGGGATTTGTTCAAAGGCAATAAATTTGAAATATTTCAAGAAGTTATCTACCATTGGCTTGTAGGGGAGCAACTTTTCATCTTGAGTTTCATAATCATCATTCACTTGGTTGATAACTAACTGAGAATCCCTGAATACTAGCAGTGTCTAAATTTTCCATCTAATTGTGATCTTGAGTCCTATGACCAATGCTTCATATTCTGCAATGTTGTTAGAAAAAGGGAAAGTGATCTAGAATACCCTAGGAAAGGAATCCCCTTGTGGTGTTATGAACAAGATACCAGCCCCTAAGCCGTGACCAGTATGAGACCCATCAAAATACAGTTTCCATGGTGGCATAGGCTCTACATGAAAGATAGACTCATCAGGAAGATCAATTATCAGTAGATGAGTGCCTTGGATGGGTGCATCTGCAAGTTAATCTTCTATTACCCACACTTTTATTGCCTTGAGCTCAACATATTGTATGTCATATTCACTTAAAATCATGACCCACTTTGCTAAATGTCCTGTCAATGTTGCCCAACTTAGGAGATACTTTAGTGGATCAATCTTTGCTACTAGGTGTGTTTGGTGACTCAGCATGTAATGTCTTAGTTTATGTGCTACAAAGACAACTACAAGGCATTCACATTCAATGGTTGTATATTTAAACTCATATCCTATCAGTGTGCGATTGATATAGTATACGGCTCTTTCTTTCTCCTCATGGTCGCTTTGTGCCAATAATGACCCCAGTGCATTTGTAGTTGCTGAGACATACAAGATCAATGGCTTTCCTTCAATGGGTGGAATTAGGACAGGTGGTGTCAATAGATATTCTTTGATTTGTTTGAAGGTTGTGTGGCATTTGTCTCTCCATACAAAGGGGATACATTTGCATAACAGGTACTGAAATGGTTGACACTTGTCTACCAACTATCACCTATGAAGCATCAGATGGACTGCAGTCTACCTTGAAGTGTTCTTAACTAACTAATTCCTTTTGGTGGAGGCATGTCTAGAATTGATTTCACTTTAGCAAGATCAACTTCTATGCCTCATCGTGAAACTATGTAGCCCAATAGCTTTCCTAAAGTGACCCCAAAGACACATTTTTTTGGGTTCAAACGAACCTTGTAATCCTCTAGCCATCTAAAAAAAAATTCTAGGACCTTGACATGATCCTTCCATGTCAAAGATTTGGCCAAAAGGTCATCCACATAATCTTCCATTAGGATATGCATCATGTCATGATATATTGTTGTCATAGCTCTTTGGTATGTGGCTCCTGCATTCTTTAGGCTGAATGGCATGGCATTCCAACAGTATGTACCCCATGGGCAGGTGAATGTCATTTTGTGTTAATCCTCAGTCGCAATGCGGATTTGGTTAAGCCTGAGAAACTATCCATGAGAGACAACATCTCGTACCTTGTTGTGAGATGAACAATCATGTTTATATTTGGTAATGGGAAATCATCTTTGGGAAAGCCTTATTCAAATCTCTGAAATCTATGCAGATACAGATTTTTTCCATTTGGCTTTGTGATAGGGACAATGTTGGATATCAAGTTAGCATAATCTATTGATCTTATGAATCCAACATCCAATAATTTCTTTATTTCAGACTTTACAAGTAGTGCAATCTGTGGATGCATTTTTCGTAATTTTTGTTTGACTAGTTTTATACCCAAGATTAGAGGAAGATGATGCAATACCATTTCTAGATCAAGGCCTAGCATGTCAGCATATGACCATGCAAAGTTAACTTTCCTTTCTATGAAGAATTGTTGAAATTCAAGTTTTTCTTCTTCTGACAATGATGCGGCCAAGAGAACAATTTTGGGGTTTTTTGGTGTAGCTATGTTAACTTCAATGGTGTCTTCGATGAGCATTGCTGATTTTTCCTGTGTTATGGGAAGAAAGTCCAATCCTCCATCCTTAGGCGCCTCATAGAGGTTTTCACCTTCGAATACGTCCTTTATATTTACTACTTTATTATCAGAAGGCGCCTTGCAGTTTTCACCTAAATACATTTTTTTTAATCTTACTCTTTCTATTTTTATGACTAGAGGATTGCACAGCCTCCCCAAAGTAATCTTCACAATCTAGGTCAATGGAAAGTCCTTTTTTGTGATCACCCCATGGTACGCTTTCCCAGAGCCCCATGAATTCTTCTATTGCCTCATCATTTTGAAAGATATCCATAATAGGTGGCTCTTGGTGGTCCCAGTCAATCAGTTGTGGGTAAACAAGTGAAATCCCATTGTCAGTGTTGGTAAAAGATGGGGAAGATGCGGAAAGTGTGCAAATTGAAGCCTCAATTATGAAGGCAAAGTTGTCAATTTTAACTTCTGTGTCAGATGCAATGGATGGACCATATTCTGATTTAGATGAGTTGAATTCATAGTCATAATAGGGCACAAAATTATCAACATCATGACTACTAGATGGGCTTCCAGAGGTATGGATGGTAGGTTTAGATAGGTTAGGCTCATGGGTGGGCTTGGGAATGGAGCAAGACATTTTAGATGTTGTCGATGACAACTTATGTTCTTCTGGATCCCAAGGAATGCTTACCCATTCCTTATTTTTAGAATGACGGTCAATAGGATCAATGTTGTATTCTTGTCAGAATCGTTCTTCAAAGGGGAGTTGACCAAGGTCTAGGAATAGTTCATCAATATCATAGTTGCTCAAGGTTTTCTCATATCCCAATTCCCATTGATTAGAGTCAATTTCGGTAAGGGATTCTTTGCGTGTCTCAACACTTTCTGTAGTTGTTACGTCCTCACTTGAAAGTTCATAGGTACATTGATCGTTAGTTCTGAGTTGGTCAAACCCTAGCCCAATGTGATGTGGTCTTGCAGAGATAATGACAGGTTCTCTTCGTCCATTGTTGGCCTTTCCAAGACCACTTGTGCCATCAAAACCTAGTGCCTTGCATATGTCATAGCCTTTTCTATAGAGATGCACTGGTAGTGGAGGTAATTCTTCTGGGTCTTTGTAGATCCAGTTAGCTATATCGATAATGACTTCATTACCCATATTGCTCCATAGTGTGAAAACACTTTTTGGTGGAACCTTGAAAGTTATTTTGGGCTTGACTGTGAAGCACGTTCTACCATAGACTTTTGGCAGCTTAGGTATAGTGCTGATATAGTAAGTTGTATTCAGTTTGAATTCTCCATAGCCAAGGTCCTGGATCTAATGGTCTTTACTTAGTATGGAGGCCGAGGAAGATGGTGTGGCAGAAGTCGATGGAATGGATGATTTGGTGAGTGCAGATGGGTCAATATATTTAGAAGAGGTGTAAGTTAAGGCTTCTCGATTGATGGGTACCTGGTGCTCAGCAGTGACTCGCAAATTGGTATAGTATTGAAATGGATCAGGATCTCCTGGGATAGTAATTTTGGTACCATCAAAAGGGAACTTCAGGAATTGGTGGTATGTAGAAGGAATGGCCTTTAAGGAATGAATCCATGGGCGACCAAGTAAGATATTGTAATGTATGTCATGATCTAGGACTCGGCATGTTGTATCTATAATAACTGGTCCCACATGAATTGGAATTGTGATGCCTTTAGAAACGCATTCTTCATCATCATATGCCTTGTTGACAATGCTCTTGGTAGCATCCACGCATGCATCAGAGAAGCCAAGAGCTTTAACCAATTTTAAAGAGCAGATGTTCAATCCTACTCCACCATTTACTAAGACTCATCTAACCTTATGTTTGTGGACAAAAACCTCGATATCAAGGGCATCATTATGAGATGGTTTGGGTGAGGAATAGTCACTGTCTGAAAAGGTAATGTGGTGAGGCAAAGTCAGATATCCGACCATGGTTTCAAAATGATTGAAATCAATGTTGCTTGGGATGAAAGACTCTTGTATAACCTTATCCAAGATGGCCTTATGTGCAGGTGAAATGCAGAGCAATTCAAGGATGGAGATTTAGGTGGGTGTTTTGTTCAATTTCTCAATAAGGTTGAACTCTGGCTTAGGTTTTCACTACCTGGAAAATGGATGTGATTGGCTTGATTATTGTTATGCTTTGTGTCAGATGAGGAGGGGTTACTAGAACCATAATCCTGTAGTGGGTTCTTATGGATTGTATGGTCTGCATTAGATGCAAACGGTTGACCTCCTAACTCAATGGTATGGTTTTTAATAAAGTCTTGCACAAGATTTCGCAACTGGCGGCAAGAGGATGGTTTGTGCCCTTTGACATGGTGGTAATCACAAAATGCATTATCATCCCACCATGATGGCTTGAACTGACCAAGGTCATACGGTTTAGGTTCTTCTAAAGTTATGACACTATTTTGGATAAGTTTCTTTAAGACAATTTTGATAGGCTCACCTAAGGGAGTGTATGTGCATTTTTTAAATTTTCGTCGTTGATGTGGTTGCCTTTGATTAAATTGAACAGGATTATTTTGAATAGCATTGGCAATTGCTGTGGGTGTGGTCATAGGTTCATTTTGATTTTGAATGCCTTTGATGGTGAGTACATGACCTATTGCATTAACAGTTTTTGCATTGACCACACCGTCATTTGTGATGTGTTCATTCTTGACCCAGTACTTATTTTTGTCAATGGGAGGATTTACATTTGTGTTTTTAGGACTAGATTTTATCTCTCCCTTTGCAATAAGGGCTTTCTCAATCTAGAAACCTTTTTCGACTAGGTCCGTGAAAGTTGTGCAACAATGCACGTGCACTACATATTTTAGGGGACCTAGAAGTGTTTGTACAAACATGTCCACCTTTTCCTTTTTGGGTATGTTGATGTGACAATGACTAGCCAGACTTCTCCAATTTTGGAAGAATGGGATGAATGTATCACCAGCATCCTCCTGTGTGAGATTGCATAAGCTAGTAATAGAGGTGTCCATGTTAATGTTGTATGCGTAATTTTTTATGAATTTGCGTTTAAGTTCATCCCATGTTTGGATATCCTTTTGATTGGAGAACCATTCAAGGGCAGGACTTGCAAGACTTTTACAAAAGAGTCTCATCAAGTATGTTTGTTCATAGATGACGTCCATACAGTTGGTCACAAATTCTCAAAAATGTTCGATAGGATTTGTCTTTCCTCTATATTTGGTAAAACTAGGTGACACATATCCCATAGGAAATGGTGGCATGTATAAGTTCATGTCAAAGGTATATACGGATAAATCATATGACACTTCTGATTTCTTGTCAGATATTTGTATGTTTTCTATGGTCTTCTCTAGACCCATTAGCTTAGCTTGCAAGGCATTGATTGTAGGGTCATTCGTGGCCCCATACATAGGATTGATTGGTACACCCTGGGTCCCCATTTGTTATAAGTGGATGTTAGTGTGTTATTGAGGGATATGTTGTTGTGACATGTATGATGTTTTTTGCTTTTTGTGTTGGTACTAAAAGTTTGGATTGGGGATGTGTCCTCCAGCCATTTGGGTCGATATTTGGGGAATATGGTGACCAAGAATATTTTGGTGTCTGATAGATTCCATAGGTTGTGTGTTTTGATTGCCTTGTTCGGGTTGTTGGAACTGTCCCGGGGGGGGTTCATGTTTTGTCCTTGGGAGGGATTGGTATTAAACTATGTTGACCTGTTAACATTTGGTTGTGGTCCTTGAATAAAGAGACATTGTTTACCTCCACCCAAAGGATTATGTGAGGTACCAATGAGAGGATATTATGAGGATGCACTCATGGTACTAGATGTAATCATCAATGGAGGATTTGTATGGCTTGATGTTTCCCCCAAGGCATTTACCGAAGTGGTAAATAGAGAATTGGAATAACTTGCCCACATTGCAGAGGACCCAAAGGTGGGTCCAATAGATTGTGACCATGTAGTGGATAGTGTAGGCAATGTGACGGATTGTGTTCCTCCAATGGATGTAGCGTTGATTGAATTGGAATTGTTTGGAATGTTGGAGGTAGCACTCATGGTCATTGTGACAGTTTGTGTTGTTTGGAGGTTGACCAATATTGGACATGTTATTCGTATTGTTGACATTCTGGTCAGGAGATGACGGTCTCAAAGTATTAATGTTGAACCCACGAGGTAATTTAGCTCCTTGACTTAAAAGTATGGCTAAATATATGTCTTTATCATATAAGACCATTTGTTCTATGAAGTAGGTGGCCTCAGGATCTTGTGCTTCTACCTCTAGGTTTTCCTCAAATATTTTTCCATGTTCATCCTTACGTAAGAATGGTTCAAAAGGGTTGTTTGATGAGGATGGTATGGTCATAAGAGGTTGAGTAGTTTTGTTGCTAAATGGGTCATCAAAAGTCCAATTTGGGTCATAAGTGTGATTAGTGACATTGGAATTAGAATCTTGTCCAAAGTTTGCCATTTGTCTTTTCTTTCTTTGGAGTCTAGTTTCCACCATAAAAGGGAATTTCTCAAATGAGAGTGATGAAAATGATGACTAAATGCAAGGATGACACTAGCCTATGTTTTTGTATTTTTGGATAAGGGATGACAATGCAAGACTATGTTTAAGGATTTTCGATAAAGGATGCTAATGCAAGATAATGATGATGTTTGTCTAAGGAAATGATTGATGCAAGATGACAAGGTTGTCAAAGCCAAAGTGTCAAATTAGGACTAATATGATAATGTTGATGAAGGACTAAGATGATTAATGCAAAGTCTAGGTTCAAAATGAGGATGAGAGGTGGACAATGCAAAGTCTAAGTTTAAAATGAGGACTAAGTTTGGACAATATTTGGAAAAAGGTTTGCCTAACCACTCTAAGCTTGACTTATCTCTCAATTTTTGTCATCAAAAGGGACTTGTTAAAGGTGCTAAATGAAAAGGTCGAGATGACAAGTGAGCCTGCCTAACTAGACTATTGAGTTGGAGGTTCTCATAAAAAGGACAATGACCGAAAAGAGGAATAACGACCATGTCCCAAGATAACCTAGTTTTGAAAACAATGGTTTTTGCAAAGTATGGAGAATTGGCCTAATCCAAAGTTTTCCAAGATGAAACCTAAGCACAAATTTATGCAAAAAATGACGATTATGACGCTTAGGGAATGCAAATAAAATCAAGAAATTTTAAACCTATGGTTAAAATGTAAGCTAATGAATGTAAATGATGGATGTTTCGAGCAATTTCAATTCTGGTTTCTAAAAGAGACTTTCTGAAAAAGGTGTTTGATAGTAGGCAAAGATGTCTCGACTTGAATTTCGGTCTGAGATAGTGTTTGGTTTTTTGTCAAGCGATTGTGTCGTTATATGCAGCAAATGTGTTGCAGTGATCAAATGCGGCTCTTGGAAATGTCAAATGTGGTGTAGTTTTGCAAATGTGTCTTTACAGATGTCAAATGTGGTTCAGTATTGCAGATGTGGCTTTACAGAAGGAAAATACGGTTCAGTATTACAGATGCGGCTTTACAAAAGGAAAATGTGTTTCAAGACAGACGAATGCAGTGTTTGGAGCAGAAACTACATTTTAGAAAAGTAGATGCGTTGCGAAGTCTTGCAAATATGTCACGATAGGGCGATTGCGGTTTAACACATGTGTCGCAGGATGTAAAAAATTCAAATTCATGATATTTGTGGTCCAAAGCCTGAATTGTTCAAAGTTTGACTGTTTGTTTCAAGATGTTTGAGTGTTGTTTGTTTTGTTTCAGTATCCAACAAATAGCTAGTAAGCACGATATTTTGAAAAGAAATCAAGCACATAAGAGAACAAGTACAATCCTATGGTTAAGCCAGGACAGTATTCACTAGACTCCACATGGGTTTCCCCAACCACATATCAGTAGCGTGTGAATCCAAAAGCTTGGTTGCACGGGCTCCCCCTTACAGTCCACTATCTTCTTAGGACAACCAAGCTTCCAACCCCATGAAACTCTCATGGAAAATTGATCACCTCTACTAAAGACTGCGTAGACGTGGAAGGCTTCACACCGACCGATGTTGTACTAGAAAATAGAAGGTTTTGGGCTTACTACACAAGAGTTTTTTAATTCAGGACCCCCGTTCGAGTAGCCATACATGGGGCACAATATTAATCTTCATTTAGGAGGCACTCCAGCCTGAAGAGGTTAAGCTCAACAAGGTTTTGGGGAGTACTACTTGGTCTATATGACACATCTACACTCGTAATCTTAGGTTTTCCCTTAAGATTCACATTTATATACCAGTCGAGGGTAGCTTGGCTTTAGCTCCATTGTCGGTTTGAGTCACATTGGGGTGATCAAATCCCTAGGTAGGCCCAATTTCTAGAGGCAATAATCATTTCTCTTACACTCAGGATCACATGACTGTGCAAGGGGAGATGATACTTCGGTTATTACATCAAGGTTACATAGAAACAAAGTGGGTCTGGCTTTTTGATCACCTAGTTTGCACAGGGTGAGAGCATATTCGCCTTCCACTTTCAAACACAATTAGACAATATGGAAGACATGTTAATTTCAAGTGCACCAAATGAAATATTTTCTATTCTAAAAAAAACAAGCACAATGTTTTCAAATTTGGATTTCTTGGACAAACAAATCTACAAAACCACAAATTAGTAGTTTGAACAAATTGTCTTGAACCCTCAAACTGTAAATGCCACACACTACCAACAAGGATTAGTAACCAAAAATCTCTAATCTAAAACATGCAATTTGTTAAAATCCTAGACTAAATTACAAATTAGAAATCTATACTAAATTAAAAGGTTAAAAATCTAAATTAGATTAAAACTTATAAATCTAACTAAATTAAAAAAAATTAAAATTCTAAACTAAATTAGAATCTATATCTAAAATCTAATAAAAAAAACTAATTTAAAAATCTAATTAAAAATCTAATCTAAAAAGCTAATGCCAAGTTAAAATCTAATTTAAATCTAAAGGATTAATTCAAATTCAAAATCTAAATTAGAATCTATTTTAAAATCTAAATTTTAGTTTCTAAATTGAACTCTAAACTAAATTACAATCTATCTAATACCGAAAAATATAAATTAGAAACATTTTGCAAATCTGAAATTGAAAATTTCTTGTGAATTGACCCCCTATTTAAGCTATGTGAGATTGCATTGATTGATCTTTTTGACAGATTTTCTCTTTTTACAATAGCAGAATTGAAAACGGCATAATTTTTTATGTTTTTATCTAAATTCCAATAAGATAGCTGCAGAAAGGTGAGACCGAGATCTAAAGAACCAGAAATTATTTTTCTTAATATTATATGTGGAATTTTTGGTGATCAAATGATTGGGATGGTTTTAATAACTTGTAGTCGCTTCAACAAAAATCTGCAATTTCACAAAGACTCACAAATTGATTAGATAATGCAATTTTTTGTAACAAAAACCTGCAAAAACTAATGATCAGAGCAAGAGACATCAGGTTCGCCAATGTATCAATGGGTTATTTTCATGTAAAGGTTTTAGCATGATTAGATTAAATAAAATCCCAAAGAAGTTATGAAGCACAAAGAAAGCAAATAATAACAATGATTATACTAGATATTTGTTGAAGCTTCCATGATTCACCTCCATAACACCTTCTAGCTTGCAGCGTATGATTGTTGCCCTCAGATTTGTGTGTGTGAGCAAACGATTGTGACCAAACCCTATACAAGTTTTGAAGGAATTGAATGACAAAAGACTATACCTATGAAAAGTAATCAAATCAGATAAGCTAAATGTCAAGTAAAATCTAAGAATAACATGTCGATATTAATGAAGTGGTTTTTTTCGAAATTGTGAGCAAAATTGACATTTTATAGAAAATGCAATTTTGGATGGACGAACGAGATTAAAAGTTGGCAAAGCCTAAAATCAATGGATGAGATTCCATGTGACAATCCCTAATTAGGGTTAGGGAAAGATTGTTAAATGAGTGGCCAAGATTTCATTTGATAAAATAAAATCGGTAGTCGAGAATAAATGTGATAACTAGTCAAAAAGATAAAGATTTTTGAAAATCAAGAAGATAAGACTGCTTGATTTGTAAGATTTGAAAAATCAATAAGATAAGAGTTGAACTGAAAAGTACATTTGGAAAATAAAGTGTTTGCTCAATTACTTGATTTTTGGAAGAAGATTACCATTTAGAATTAAATTAATTCAAAATAAGGATTTTATGTGACAATAAATAATCTTTTTTAGATTATTTACTAAAATGAAGTGACAATTAATAAAACGAAATCATTTTAAATAATTTCATTTATTTAAAATGAGAGAAATGTTAAATTAGGTAATTAAATAATTAAACATAATTATTTAATTTGGAGGATTATGACCGATAATTAAATAAATTAATAAATTCACTTAATTATGAGAATTAGTGACATATTAAATAAACAAATAAAGTTCATTTATTTAATAATGAGGAAGAATAAATGAATAAAAGATAATTAAATAAATTAATAAATTAATTTAATTGTAAGAAGACAATAGACAATTAATGACATACTGAATAAATAAATAAAATATATTTATTTAATAATCATGAAGAATACAATAGACATGAATTAATTAATAGAATAATAATGAATTACTTAATTAATAGTCGAATGTGGACCAAAGACACAATTAAATGTCATAATTATGCTAGGATGGAAGTGGTAAAATAGAGCTTCTAGGCCAAGGTCATTTTTAATTGTCTATAATTTCAAGTTTGAAGTAGCAAGGAAACCCTAGTTTATCCAGGATGGCAATGTCAAAGCAGCATTCTGGCCATATTGATTATTTAAATAGAAACCTATATGATCATTTCCTGGATCAATTTCCCTTGTCTACGAATGATAGGAAGAAGGGGTTGATCTTGATCTGAGGAAAAATCTTAGGAGAGCGATTAGTGTATAACTGTTCCAACATTGTCGATGCTAGGGTTCCTCTTACAGGTTTAGAGATGTTCAGATTGTGATTTGGATAGAGGAATTTTCCCCACCCCTTTTCGAATGGTTGGATGTATGATATGGGAAAGTTGGTGGTACCAAATGTGTTCCCTGATGTGGACTTTCTTAGGGCAGTGGTTGAACGATATGACCTTGTTACACAGGTGATTAGAGATAATGATGGAAGGGTTATGTTGAGCATTAACAAGGAGGAGTTTCAGTAGGTTTTTGATTTGAGTGAACCCAGTATGTTCTTGGTTCCTATTGATCTTGAGGAGATGAAACTGGAATATGAGAGGTTGAAATCACTTTTCAGAGTTAAGTTGCTCCCACCTCATTTGGCTAGGGCAGGAGCTTCAAAATTCTATATTAGCCCTAGTGACCAAGAACTTTTCAGACTAAACTACTTTCCAATTCATTTCTTGGCCACCTTTTACTCATTGTACCAGACTTTGGGTTTTAATCCCAACACGGTGATGCATATTGCTTAAATTTTCATTGGGGTGCAAATACAACACCCTAATTTCTCAGTGATATATGATTTTGCTTCCTTTTTGGTTGAAAAGATACATGAAGGGTTGTTGAAGTTGCAGTAAAATGACACAAGCACTCCATTCTTTTGGTATTCCATGTTGATGTATATTTTCTTGTATAATAATGGTTATTTCTTCTCTGAAAAGATAGAATTAAGGCAATTGGTTAATGGAGAAAGATTGCTAGTGCAGGTGTGGACTGTAGATTTATCATATAACAGGGAGAGTGCCAGTTATGTGCAGTTTGACAACTATTTTGCTTCCAGATTGAGAGCTAGTTTGATGGTGAATGTGCCTAGAATTCTTGAGGAATTGTATGATTTCCTCATACCAAAGGGGAGGAAGCCAGAGTTGAAGGTTTGCCACAACTGGGGTGATATTATTCCATACCCAATTAGCATTGTCTTGAGGGTGTATAGTTTTCAAGGGACCCCTCATATATTGCCATACAATGTGCCACCAAGAGTGGGATTTGTAGAAATTATGTGGCAAATTGGTTGTATCCATGAGGATAACCTTACTGGAAAAGGTAAAGGAACATTTTTCCTAGATTATACTATGGTGTCGTATTTTGTCTTTTCGAAAGGAGGCTAGGTATATTTTGGGAAATTCTTTAAAGAATACCATTTGAGGTGTGGTCCCAAGTAGTAGCATGATCCTGAGGGCTTCTTCACCCTTTTCAGACAAAGGATAAAAGGTGGTAGGTTTGTGCACGAGTTCAACTTCCCTGAGGGCCTGATTAGAAATGAGTTTGTTCTAAGTAGGCAAGAATTGAACAAGGAGAAATGGATAGCTTATGACAAGCTATTGGCCATTGTGCAAAAAATGGATCAAAAGTATGATCCATTGATGGAGTTCATTCCATATCATAAGAAAATTGACTTTTTGATGGACAATTTCAAAGAAATCATGGGCATCTTGATGACCAAAAAGATAAACCTGGAGTTAGATTTGGGCATATAGGAGCAAGATGCCAGGCCACTGGAAGAGAGGAAAGTCTACCAACCTTTAGAGAATTGGCCTATTTACAGAAGGAAAAGAAATGATAGCAGTGATCAAGAAGAAGAAGATAAAAAAGGAAAAAAAGTAATGAAATTTCCTACACAACTAGGTCCAAGGCTCAAAACACTTAGGGTGATTAAGATTATTGATTTGGAATCATCACCTAAAAATAGCCCCTCACCACCACCGTTAGAGCCACGCCCTAAGAGGCAAAAGATTGAGAAATCACAAGAGGGTTTGGTGGGTGAAATTGTTGTCACTAACCGGGACATGCAAATGGGTATGCCTTCTCCCAGGTCAGTTGAATTGGTTCTCTCTGATCTAGATATGAAAGGAAATTGTGTGCAAGATGCAAGAATGGAAGCATGTAAGGAGTTTCTAGATGATAATGCATTTGTAAAAACTCCAGTCTTCTTGCAACTATTATGGAGAATGAAATTCAAAGAATATCATGATAAATGCAAGAGGAGAAGAGAATTGAGACCTGACAAGTCAGACTAGGAGAATGATGATGAAGTAAAAGCTGAGTTTATGGATGAATTCAAGAGCATCACTCCTGAGGAGAGGAGAAAATTGGTAAATCAAGCTGGTGTCTTGATTTTTCTTCAGTGGGACATTGCAGATGTAGTAGCTTTCAATTCTATTTTGAAGTCCAAGAATCCCCTACAGGATTTTGAAGAAGAGGTCAAGGCAACATTGCAAGATTCTGCCTTCAATGAAGAATACGAGACTTTGGAAATTTGGATTTTAGCCCCCCAAGGGAGAAATCCCAATGTTACTAATATTAACCCAAATTTAAGCGGAGGGCTGATAATAAAGAGAGCTTTAGAGACCTCAACCACATAGGCCACTAATTTGACTGTGAATGTGGCCAAATTGGCCCAAAAGATTGTTGAAAGAGAGGAGGCTGAAAAGAAAAGCCTAATGGAGAAGTACAATTTCATAATTGGAGAATATAGAAAGGTGAAGCAAAGGAATGTTGAGTTGTAGACTGAGGTGGACAGGTTGAAGTAAAAGCAGATTGGGGAGACATCAAGTGCTCTAGGGATCAAAACATTGCCTTCCACGTCAAGGTCATTGCCTCCTTCTTATCCCATTGTTTCTACACTAGGGTCTCCCAGCCAAACTCCTTCCCTTAGCCCTTCTTAAGAACCAATTGATGAAGAAATGGAATGCTCTGTTGATCCTACAAAGAAACAACTAATGCAAAAAATTGTAGAGTTCCAGGCATCCTTGAAGGTAAGTGAGGAGGGAGTACGTTTAAAGCAAAGGGATATTGTTAATATTGTATTGAGGCATTTGAATGAGAAGGTTGATGACAGATTGTCATCTCTGTATTCTTTATATTCTTTATTATTGGATGCAATAAAGAATATTGATAGGGATCAAGAGGTAGTATTACCACTAATTGAAAAATGGATCCCTAGGGCCAATTATTTAGACATAATGTATAAGGCCTCAAGGTTTGATATAAATAATAGGCCCCAATAATTAAGGCCTACTCAAATGTTAGTTAAGTCATTGCAAGGTTTTCAGGCCTTATCAGATGATTTGAGTAGGAAGATTAGAGAATTAGTAAAAAAAATTGATGATTGGAGTGACACATTGTTACTTGATATAATTGATGAGAAGGGAAATATAAGGTCATTTCAATAGTGGTAGGATCAGGAAAATGAGGTCATCAATGCTCAAATTACATTAATTTGTGATGACTCGGATTTATTGGAGAGCTGTATGGACAAAATTATCAGCACCAACTCATTTTTGGAGTATTTTGAAAGAGAAGAAAATTAGGTGGCAGTCAAGTATATGCCATATAATGTCAAGGTGAATGAGGTAGTTAGTTTCAATTGGCCAACTGATGAAGAGTACCAACACTGGGTAAGTGTATATTTAACTGAGGAGGAATGAAATAGAGTAGGGTGCTAACGGTTAACAAATCAATTGTTGCAGTTACAACAGATTCTAGTTTTGTTTCTGGTGACAATATTAGGTGTAGAATTCTTGAAGTTTTGTTTTTGCATCAACCTTTCTCAACGGGCAAGATAAACAAGAAGATTCTCCAGGGGGGTTGCTGTTGTAAGAAATTTGGAAATATCATAAGGTGGTCCAAGTGGTCCGTGACATGTGTACTCTCTGGCTTGGTGCTTGTTTGCTCCTTCATTATCTATAAGAAGGATTTCAAGGCCAGAAGTACGGGTTAGCAAGTTAGACATTTTGGGTCGAGTCTAGGTGAAGTTGCAGAGAAAATTGTAAAGTCTGATAGTTTTAGAGAAAATGCGATTTAGGTTTTGAGTCATTCTCTTGTAGGTCTTGAACTCATGGAGATTTGATGTTTTATGACAGTATTGTAATTTGAATTGAAATGATTAATTCGAGATCATGTCTCTCCATTGTACAAGCATATCTGAATTTTGAATGAAATGATCAAGGGTTGTTTCATTCATCTCACTGTTTTGGTGTGTACAATTCTTGTTTTAGCTTTAATTCAAGGAGTTAATTAAAATACTTAAATGGGATTGTAGGTTGATATGCTCTGTATAAGGATTTGATAAGTAGTATTGGGTTAGAATATAGATTGATGATATTATAAGGCAATGTTATTGAGGATCTTATATGTTATGTGTTAAATTTGTCATGAACCCTTAGATGCTTATAAATTTGACTCCTCCAATGGATATATGGCATTGATCTAAGTTGTACTTATTGTGAGGTTCAATATTTGTTTGTCTTTACCTAGAGCTTGCTACAAATTGTAAATCAATGACTATCTTTTACTATGAATTGTTTTTGTAGTTATCTCAAGCTCCAAATAGTTGATAATATTGATGAACAGCTGATTCTATTCAGTGTTATCCTATTATGTTCAGCTATTAAATGAGATTATCTATTGTTGTTAATGTTGTTTATGATAATGGTGCAGAGGTTGTAAATGCATTAAGGGATTACCCTCTCAGGTCTTGTAGAGCCCAAAGTGTAGGAGGTCTAAATTCCTTGTTAGTTGCTCTAGGTCCTTCGACCTGCCCTTGATTTGAATTGAAATTCCATAGGTAGATTAGAAGATCAACTTGGCAATCACAACCAACAATACTGGTAAGACTCCTTTTGAGCTATGGTTTGGTCATAAGCCTATTGTTAGATATTCTAAAATATTTGAGAGTAAATTCTATATCAGGAGAGATGAAGATATAGGAAATTTTGATGATAGAAGTGATGAAGAAATATTTCTTGGTTATTCTACTAAGAGTAAGGCCTACCGGTGCTACAACATGAGATTGAAGAAAATGGTTGAAAGTGAAAATATTAAGGTTGATGAAGACATTTCCAGACCCTCCAAAACCTGTGGATATGATTCAGATGATCAGAATGATAGTAAAAACAAGTCCGACTTCAAATAAAGTTTAGATCATTCCATTGAATCAAGAAGATCAAGAAGAAGGAAATACTAATGAAAGTACAGAAAAGAGATCACAAAAGCCTGAAATTCAAGAACACTCTAAGACTCCAAGGTATGGAAGATTAAATCATTTAGAAAATCATATTATAGGAGATGAGAACAAAGGTGTCTAGACTAGGAGAAGAATTGCAGAAGAATACTATTTAATTTCAAAGGTTGAGCCAAGTAATGTCAATGAAGCATGCAAATATGAACATTGGATTGAAGCAATGAAAGAAGAACTATAGAAAATTGAGAAGAATAATACATGGATTCTTGTTCCCAGACCTAAAGACAAAAATGTAATTGGAGCTAAATGGGTCTTTAGAAACAAACTGAATGAACAAGGTGAAGTTATCAGAAACAAAGCAGGATTGGTATGGAAAGGATACTCTCAGATGGAAGGAATTGAATTTGAAGAAACTTTTTCTCTTGTTTCTAGAATTGAAGTTGTGAGATTTTTTCTTTCTTATGCTACTTACAAAACCTACAAATTTTATCAGATGGATGTCAAGTTATCATTTTTGAATGGTGGAATAGAGGAAGAGGTGTATATTGAGCAACCTGATGGATTTCAATTGACTGATCAAGGAGATATGGTTTTTTGGCTGAAGAAAGATTTATATGGACTCAAGCAAGCCCCCAAAGCTTGGTATGATAGATTGGATAAGTACTTGTTGAAGCTTGGATTTAACAAAGGTACTATTGATAGTAATCTATATTTAAAGGTTGATGATGATAAAGATTTTTTTATGGAATTCCTTGTTGATGATATCATTTTTGGAGGAGATGATGGTTTGTGCATGAAGTTTGCTAATGAAATGCAAAATGAGTTTGAGATGTCAATGATTGGAGAGTTGAAATTCTTTTTGGGATTGCAAATTACTCAGGTAGATAACGGGATCTTTATATCTCAGTCCAAGTATGTGAGAGAATTGCTAAAGAAGTTTGGTATGGAAGATTCAAAACTAGTCAGTACACCCATGGTGACTGGATGTAAGTTGAAAAAAAATGATGATTCTTCAAAGGAAAATCAAAATAGATATAGATCAATGATTGGTGGATTTCTTTATTTGACTCAAACTAGACTTAATATCATGAATGTTGTGTTACTGGATTTTCACCTATGGGCTCAACTAGGAAGAGCCATCTATGTTTCAAGATAAATGGTACATTTTATTAAAACCTTCTCTGCTACA
Source organism: Sequoiadendron giganteum (assembly GCA_007115665.2). Lineage (NCBI taxonomy): Eukaryota > Viridiplantae > Streptophyta > Pinopsida > Cupressales > Cupressaceae > Sequoiadendron > Sequoiadendron giganteum. The sequence continues at coordinate 16,133,008 of CM021104.1, read as the reverse complement.
TTCAATTATACAAATGAAACAGTTTTATAGGATTACAAGATTACATGAAACATAAAGCTATTTTATTCATACAAATGAATGAAACATAAAATATTTTTACAATCTTTTGATGAAAAGAAATCTTGTTGAATGTGGAAATATTCATTATCTCACACAAGCCATGAGATTAAATTTTTCTTATTCAATACAAATTAAAAAAATCAAGCATATACATGAATAAGAAAAGGAAATAAATGAAGGAGCATAAAATGAAGGTAACCAGTCATTGCCTAAATGATTGGTCTGTTTTGGTCTATTGTAGGTTGTCTTGAATCTTTTTTGTCTGTCACTCTCGTTCCTTGTAACAGATGAGGAAATAGGTTAGAGCAATGCTCTAAGCAATGGCTGATTGCATTCATCACATGCACATTCACCCCCATTCATGTATATACTAATCATAATCCGCATTAAGTGAATTGCATGCACATTTTAGGTGTTCCAGAAAACCAACAAATTCATCATTAATGCATCATAGGCATTTATTTCTAACATGTTTGTTCCTTGTGTAGCTACAGGTGTAGTCATGTCCTTGTTTTACTTAGGTTATAACATGTGGGGATAAATGTGGCTCCCACAAGGGTTGAGCCAAGCGTGCTCACATTCAAAGTTTTGATAGAATAATTTGTCAGGTCTTCCATGACAATGTGATACTCATTAAGTGTAGTGTCAAGACAACTTACAATTATACTGTGTGCCATGCATAAGAAGCCACAAATTGGCATTTCAGAGTAAGGGAATCATGATAGCACTTAAAGGTGACTACAAGGATAAATACAAGGATTGTGCTCACTACATGGTTAGAAGAACCTAATATACAAGCAAGAATTTGTAAATGTTTCAATCATGAGGAAGAGCTTGGCTCCCATGACTTAGAGTCACAGTGCATGTTTAAGGATTTCCCAAAGTGATGCAAATACTGGATTCAGTTAATAAGACAACATTAAGAAAGGTAACATGAAGTGCTACAGTTCACTGTTTTCAATGGGAAATGCTCATTTAGCGAAATTATAACTTGAGGAGGTTGTTTCCCAAAACATCCAACTATACAAAGGAATACAGTAAAGACATATGACAATGGAGAACAATTGCAGATTTCTTAATGTTGGAAATCAACATACCATTATCACTAGTGGCCAGCTTTCTGTTGTTATAAATTGAAATAAATAATCACCATATAAGACCGTGGAATTGAGATAATGTACAGTACATGTTTTGGGGCAGTGGTATGCATTTTTGGAGGGATATTCATGGGTTTTGTAACTGTAATTGGGGAGCAACAATATGCATTAGAGTGCAAGGACTTTTGCATCTGTAAAGGGTCTTAGTGGACTTAAGGAAGATCACCATACCAAACAACAAAAGCACTCTCAAAAGGCATATAGAATAGCACTCCTATGAGAATAGGCATAAAGTAATGAAACAAAAATGAGGGATCATAGTGAATTTGATGAAAATATAAATGTAGGCAATTTCCTCGTAGTTATGTATGCCTTGTTTGGAACTACAGAGGATGCATTTCAATTTTTTTTTATTCCATGCCTAAGAGATGTGGTCTCATAGAATGCATGTCTATGAGGCATTGATACTGTGTCAACAAATGCAAAAATCAAAACGTGAAGCCCAATGTGGAAACTATGCTGAGTGTGCTCTTATCATGTGCTGATTTAGATGCTTTGCAACAAGGCAGGTATATCCATGGATATACACTTAGAAATGGACCCAAGTTGAATGTCTCGATATGGAATGCATAGTATAGAGCCAATTGGTATGATAAGGATGTAGAGGTAAATTTAAACTTGCAAGGAGTACTCTCAGGAGATTTTTTACTAGGAGCATTCTGAAGGTTTAATGACACTACAAAGGAACTATAACTTTCTAAGGGCAACATTCTTTAGGAGAACATTGACTAGGGTATCTTTTTGTTCCAACTACTGCCCTCTCATGAAATCTCATTTATATTATGACCTTTCTTAGTTTTATCATGGAAAAATGAAATAAGAAAAAGGGGAGTGGCCCTCGTGTTTCTTTTTAAAAATACTCAGGGCCGATCATAGAGAAAATCCATGAGAACAAAACTTAGATATTCGTGCATTTTAAATTCAACATGGAAATAATGAGGCCGAGCCATGGAATTCCCAAACCTAGAATAACAAATATCCACAAAGGTTTTCTAATAAAACCATGGACTCATGAGTTTAGCATAGAAACCCTCATGCATAGTATAGACCTAGTTTGAAAATGTATAAAAAAAATGTGTAGAGCCATGGTTTATGCCTGTGTTATGCAATGGAACTAAATCATTGAATCAATCATTTTTCTTCATGGGACAACATTTTCTTGTGGAGTAGACCTTTGATTGAGATCGGCCATAGGAGATTGAGGGTGTCGAGTTAGAAAATACTATATTTTCTACTAAAATAAATACATTCTCAGTGCTTGCCAAAAAAATAGAGGCATTTTTTTATAACGCCCAGTCACCTGATGAAACTCAGTTTTTGTTGGAGAAATACAAAGTTTACAGTTTTTGGCATTTCATTCTAGAATTTTGTCCCAAGCTCTGGCCTAGGATAACAAAATCAACAGGTATCACCATTTTCAAGGAGGGAACGAGTTCAACCCAGCATAGCCACAAAGAAAGATAAAGCTCAATATCAACTTTAAGGCACTTGAAGAAACAAGATATGGCTATTAAAAGAAATACATACTGAGTTCTACCCAGTATGGTCATGGCCTAGAATCTACTATTCATGTGCATAAATGTTTGGATCTACAGGAGATACAAGAAAAAATGTGTTATGACCATTACCTGAATCATATGAGTCTAAACATAGAAGAGATAATTCAGAGTTTTGGCTCAAGGCCGAGTTTTTTTTTCCCCAAAAAATTCACAAACAGAAATAGGTATTTTTGATTAGTGCCTTACCCGAAGGTTTCTCTGTCGACTTTCTTCACTTTATTCTTTTACAACTTTCAGCTTTCACTAGTTTCATGAGTCTCTGAAAACCCTAGCAGGCAGGTCAGTGGCAGAACTCCTTGAGGAAGTTTCCATTTTTGCAAAATGCGAAATGAAAAGAACTTTTGTGTTTTGTTTTAGGGTTTCAAACCCTATTTTGAGTGGTGGCCAATTAAGATAGCAATTTTTCCCTTTTTCTTTATAAAAATAAACATGTATTGATACCAATGACCTCTGCCCTATTACCAAGTTGGCATTTTCTATACCTTATGAACATTCATTTTTTTTCTCCTTTAGGCCCGAGTGATGGATGTTGTGTTTATTTTTGCATGCTTTTAAGTGTAAAATGTCCACTTTAGTGATATGTTATAAATCACTTAAAGTGAGATATTATTTAAATATTGAAAAATTGAAGGGTCACTCATGTATACCTTTAGAATAGGAGCATGTGTGTGCTATGGATAATTTAAGTAAAGAATGGAGATATATTTCTATTTATGGCAATTCAGGGAAGTTGGAGGAGGTTGAAACTATGTGCAAACACTTGGAGAAAACATAGGCATCAAAATTCAATTTTGAATCACAAGCAGGGTATCTAGCCATCTTTTTCTTGTGCCATTATGTTTGACTTGGTCAAACAAGACTTTTTCATGCATATTGATGCCATTTTGGAGTAGATTTCGATGCTAGATTTTGGGGCTTATTGTTTCATCCAACCCCAGCTGCTTCTAGTTCCTTTTTTGGTGGAACAACTTGAAGCTTGTTTACTTAATCACCTTTGTAACTCATTAGGGAGGACTTCAGATTAGGCTTATTCATGTATTAGTGATTTTCACAGTCCATATGCAATGTTGGCCATTTTTGTAACTCTAAAACGACTGAATACAAATTTTTCCCTTGGATTTTATTGGTAATGGATACTTTTCCTTTTGTTTCTTCATAGTTCAATGTATATGAAGTGATTTGATGAATCCATCAATGGAAGTGTCATAACTCTATTCTGGTTTTGTCTCATTTTTTTACCTTTTTGCAAATAGTATGTTCATGCAGGTCATTAATTGAGTAATAGATGCTTTTACTTGCTCATTGTGAATTATACCTTCCCTTGTGTAGTTTTATGCGCTCAAACCCTTTAGTGAAATACTTATGCAAGAACATATAGAAATGAATTGTGCATATTTTTTCCTTACCAGTTGAAATCAAGTTTTAGTTTTTTTGAGTTTGATTAATCTCATTTTCAGTTTGGTGTATCACCCAATTTAAATTTTCAATTTTTCATTTATGTTCTTTCTCCCCTTTTCCTTAACAATTCAGTAGTTAGGTGATATCATACCAAAAGGAAGTTGACCTTCTCCGAAGGTTCATTTCAGCTTTAGGTGACCCACAACCTTGAAACGATCCCATGTTTCTTCAGAAAACTCAGTTTTAGAACTTTGCAGTAGGGTGCATTTCTAGGAGATGATAATTTTTGGCACGCCTGGTGGGACTGTCAATTTAGACAGTGCAATTTTTCAATTTGTTTGCTAGTTTTGATGTGTAACCAGTAGATCTTTTAGGCCTTTCAAGAGATGTATAAGAACATTTGGCATTTTGTAAAGTGGAAGATAGCAGGACCAGCGTTGTCATGGCTTATGAGAAGGATACAAACAAGAGGTTCCAGAAGTTTTGAGTATTTGCTACTGTCACCACCTAGAAGGCAAGGTAGAGCAGTGAAAAGCACATCTCCCTCAAAGAGAATTCAGTCTACACCACCTAGTGTTAGGGTTGAATCATTGTTTTCCCCACCAAGGAGGAGAGGAAGACCATCTAAGAAGAAAAGTGGAGCTCGCTCTGATTCACCAAATTTTGGAACAGCAAATTCACCCTCAAGCAGTCTAGGAGGAACCTTTTTTTGCTGCAGGCTTTGTTCCTATTATTTAGTTTCAAGTCAATCCATCACTGTCACCTCTAATGGCTGCAAGAAATCAGCCATTTGTTCTATTTAATGGAGGCAATCCATTAAATCTCACACAACACAATGCTATACCGATGGCAACTCTCAAAAGTTTTCCAATCTTCATTGGTGAAGATCAAATAACTCCCATTGAGCATATACAAGATGTTGCCTCTTTATGTGGTGTTCATCATATTACATAAGAGGATGTAGTTGTAAGGTTACTTCCAGCATCTTTTAAAGAGAGAGCATTATAGTGGTTTAAAGTCTTGGAGTTGGGACCATTTCCATGTGGGATGAGTTAGGAGATAAACTACATAAGCAATTTAAGGACAGGTCTGATAATTTATCCGTACTGGAGCAATTGACTACTATAAAAAGAGCTCCTCAGGAGTAAATGAATGATTTCAACTTCAGATTTCAGAGGACGTGGGATAGAATCCTTGCAACAATAAGGCCACCTCCTGAATATGCATTTTTGTACTTTTTGAAAGCTATTAATAGCGATATAGCTGTAATGACATAGTCTATGGGAGGAGTGTCTCTACCTGATGCATTTGAAATAGAAATTAGAGAAGAAAAATATTTAATTCAAGCAGGAAAGATTGCTCCTAGGCCACCAATGCCTATTTTTCTTGAAATATATTCAAATATGTGGGTAAGTGCACCAAGATGGTTCCCAAAAAGGGGACCTAAGTGGACAACTTTTTCCTGAAATCGGGAAATACTGACCTTGGATGTGAAATTGAGGATACTTAGACTCAAAATTTTGAGATGGAACAA
>CM021104.1:16086912-16127200 GCA_007115665.2 Sequoiadendron giganteum | reverse complement strand
AGGGTTGAGGGTTGAGGGATTAAGAGGTATAGGGATTGAGTGATTAGGGTTTAAGGGTTGAGGGTTGAGGGATTAAGAGGGTATAGGGATTGAGGGATTAGGGTTTAAGGGTTGAGGGTTGAGGGTTGAGGGATTAAGAGGGTATAGGGATTGAGGATTAGGGTTTAAGGGTTGAGGGATTAAGAGGGTATAGGGGTTGAGGGATTACGGTTTAAGGGTTGAGGGTTTAAGGGCTCCAGGGCTGATGCCGAGGCTGAGGATTAGGCCATGGGCTGAGGGTTGAGGGCTGAGGCTGAGGGATTAAGAGGGTATAGGGACAAGATGGCATAGGGCTGAGGATTATGGTTTAAGGTTTGAGGGTTGAGGGATTAAGAGGGTATAGGGGTTGAGGGATTAGGGTTTAAGGGTTGAGGATTGAGGATTGAGGGTTGAGGGATTAAGAGGGTATAGGGGTTGAGGGATTAAGAAGCTATAGGGGTAGAGGGATTATGTTTTAAGGATTGAGGGTTGAGGGTTGAGGGATTAAGAGGTTATAGGGATTGAGGGATTGGGGTTTAAGGGTTGAGGATTGAGGGTTGAGGGATTAAGAGGGTATAAGGATTGAGGGTTGAGGGATTAAGAGGGTATAGTGGTTGAGGGATTAGGGTTGAGAGTTGAGGGTCCAAGGATTAAGAGGGTATAGGGATTGAGGGATTAGGGTTTAGGGGTTGAGGGTGTTAGAGTAAAGGTTTTAACTTAATTATGTTGATTAAGTTACCTTTATTCCCTTCTTAATATTTCATGTTAGTTTGCATAAAGTGACATTTAATAATTATATTAATTATTATCTGTTATCCTATTAGGGCTTTTATTAGGGTTTTTCCTATTAGGGTTTTATTAGGGTTTGCATGATCTCCTTTTTATAAAGATTGATCCCATTGTATTTTATATCAATTCATTCTCTCATTCGCTCGGATACCATGTAGGATTTGAGAAATGCAAATCCACAGAACCCGATCAATGCCTGTATGCAAAAGACTTGTCACAGAGAAAGAGAGAGATCAAGACAAGGGTTTGGCTCTCACAATGCACTATTCATTTTATCATGATACTTTAGAGGAGCTTGACTATTTAGACACCCTTACATATTCTGATGGATCAGAGGTTTGTGTCATAGTTCCTACTCTTCAGACTGAGACTTCATCAGCATCTCTTGTTGTGCTTGATTCAATGCAGCAGGAAATCATACATCTTCCAGACATAGCTACTTTGGACTCTTATGTTGCAGACATATCTTTCTTGTTTGTTGAGTCCTATATTGCAGATTTGGAGGATTATTTTGAGGACATTCATCTCCTCTACCTTGACAGTCAGGTTATCACTGTTCACCCACCATTATCCGTGTATTTAGAGGTTGCATTTAAGTATTCTCCACATCAGTTTAGATTTGGCATTCTTTGTTTCCGTTCAGAGAGTGAGACTCTTCAGCATCCTATTGTGGCACACATCTTGAGACAGATTGGTTCTTCATTCTTCACAGGGTTTCTTCGATACAGGTCCATGGATCTGTTTCTTCCCAAGGGGAGGAATATCATTTGTCGCTTCAAGATCTCTTTTTGGATTCTACATCAGGCATCTACCATTGTGACAGGAGTTTCTTCATTGTGGGGGGGCCTTGTTCTCTCTTTCTATATCTCTTATGGAGATCATTGTACATGTACTTATATGATAGAAGTTGTCTATGGGGGGTATTATGTTATCCACCTCCTATCCTTCTTTCATTAGTGCATTGCATTCCTTTCTTGCATTCTCTTTTGGGGAGGAGTTTTGTTCCCACTGGGTTTTCTCCTTTACCCCATTTCATTTAGTTTGCATTGATTTTGTACATGGGTACCTGATCTGGCCTAGTTGCCCAGACCCATGTTGCCTTCTTGCATTGTAGTTACCTTTGCTTTTCTGCATTTGTTTGTAGCTACACTGTTGCTCATCTTAAGGGGGGGTGTTAGAGTAAAGGTTTTAACTTAATTATGTTGATTAAGTTACCTTTATTCCCTTCTTAAGATTTCACGTTAGTTTGCATAAAGTGACATTTAATAATTATATCAATTATTAAATGTTATCCTATTAGGGCTTCTATTAGGGTTTTTCCTATTAGGGTTTTATTGGGGTTTGCATGATCTCCTTTTTATAAGGATTGATCCCATTTTATTTTATATCAATTCATTCTCTCATTCGCTCTGATACCATGTAGGATTTGAGAAATGCAAATCCACAGAACCCGATCAATGCCTGCATGCAAAAGACTTGTCACAGAGAAAGAGAGAGATCAAGACAAGGGTTTGGCTCTGACAATGCACTATTCATTTTTCTAGAATACATCTTGCACATTGTGAGAGCCAAACCCTTGTCTTTATCTCTCTCTTTCTCTGTGACAAGTCTTTTGCATGCAGGCATTGATCGGGTTCTGTGGATTTGCATTTCTCAAATCCTACAGAGGGTTGAGGGATTAAGAGGGTATATTGGTTGAGGGATTAGGGTTTAAGGGTTGAGATTTGAGGGTTCAAGGATTAAGAGGGTATAGGGATTGAGGGATTAGGGTTTAAGGGTTGAGGGCTGAGGGATTAAGAGGGTATAAGGGTTGAGGGATTAGGGTTTAAGGTTTGAGGGTTGAGGGTTGAGGGATTAAGAGGGTATAGGGATTGAGGGATTAGAGTTTAAGGGTTGAGGATTGAGGATTAGGGATTATGAGGGTATAGGGGTTGAGGGATTAGGGTTTAAGGGTTGAGGGTTGAGGGATTAAGAGGGTATAGGGGTTGAGGGATTGGGGTTTAAGAATCGAGGGATTAAGGTTTAAGGGTTGAGGGATTAAGAAGGTATAGGGGTAGAGGGATAATGGTCTAAGGGTTGAGGGTTGAGGGATTAAGAGGTTCTAGGGATTGAGGGATTAGGGTTTAAGGGTTGAGGATTGAGGGTTGAGGGATTAAGAGGTTATAGGGATTGAGGGATTAGGGTTTAAGGGTTGAGGATTAAGGGTTGAGGGATTAAGAGGGTATAAGGATTGAGGGTTGAGGGATTAGGGTTTAGGGGTTGAGGGTTGAGGGATTAAGAGGGTATAGTGGTAGAGGGATTATGGTTTAAGGGTTGAGGGTTGAGGGTTGAGGGATTAAGAGGTTATCGGGATTGAGGGATTAGGGTTTAAGGGTTGAGGATTGAGGGTTGAGGTATTAAGAGGTTATAGGGATTGAGGGATTAGGGTTTAAGGGTTGAAGATTGAGGGTTGAGGGATTAAGAGGGTATAAGGATTGAGGGTTGAGGGATTAGGGTTTAGGGGTTGAGGGTTGAGGGATTAGGAGGGTATAGTGGTTTAGGGATTAGGGTTCAAGGGTTGAGAGTTGAGGGTTCAAGGATTAAGAGGGTATAGGGATTGAGGGATTAGGGTTTAATGGTTGAGGGTTGAGGGATTAAGAGGGTATAGGGGTTGAGGGATTAGGGTTTAAGGGTTAAGGGTTGAGGGTTGAGGGTTAAGGGTTGAGGGATTAAGAGGGTATAGGGATTGAGGGATTAGGGTTTAAGAGTTGAGGGATTATGAGGGTATAGGGGTTGAGGGATTAGGGTTTAAGGGTTGAGAGTTGAGGGATTAGGTTTTAAGGATTAGGTAAAAAAATCAATATACCCATGATTTGAAGGCCCATAGTCTGCATATTCCCCTGGTTTTGCGCGTGCTCCGACAAAAAATATATTTTTGATGATGTTGTGAAGTGTGCAAGCATCTTTTTCACTTTCCATCACCTTTTCCATAATCTTTTTACCACCTTTGCATGAAATAGAGTTTCGACGTTGAAAGACATATAATATCATTGTAAGTTTGAATTCAATTGGAAACTAATATACAATTGAAGTGTGGAAGGGAACAAGCTTTTGAACAAGTCAAATTGTTGTGGAGTTTGAAGAAAGAAGAAGCTAAGCCTACATAATTGGGTTGAACTCCTCCATTTGAAAGTCTGGTTTTTAAGGTATGTGAAGTCTTTACAAATTTTCTTTTATTTTTGTTTGACATTATAACCTTAGGTTGTCAATGCACATTTTAAATTACCAAATTATATACACAATTATTTACACTTGCCAATTATAGAAATTTAGAACCATTCACCAAAATTCATCCTTTAAGAACACTCCAAGCCTCTCCCATTCCTCTGAAGGGTCCAAACACCTTCGAATACCTCTGCACAAACTGATGCAGTACAAAGGAAGAAATCAACATCTTTCTTGACACATTTATTCAACTATATTTCCCTTCACAAAACATTTGATTCGTGAAAAGACAATTAGGTCTCAAAACAAGATAATTTGTAGGTCTTAGGACCTTACCCGTTCAACTAGGCTTCCAATACAAAAACCCCCATTTTTCAATGCAAAGAGGGAGGGTTTATAGAAACTCGTATACCCGGGCCTTCCCAGACCATTCCAAAGCATAAAACATCTTCAAAATACCCTGCACAAGGTCAAAAGTTCATTACATAGACCAATCCTTCAACAATTGATGGGGATTCTTATCTTTCAAGAGAAATCCTGCTCTTCCCAAGACCTATTCTCTAGTCTTCTTAGGGTATTCCTCTCTACCCTACTCATGAATCCCTCCTAAACCCCTCTCACCTCATAAGACTCTCCACCAATTTCAAATTCTTCACCATTGCTCTCAATTCACCACTAAGCTTCCCTAGGCTCCACACTGACCCAAAGTGTCCTAACCACTCGCGGGGCTAAAAAATGGTATTTTTACTATCCCCTTGTTCATTTGAATCCTCACAGATCCATCTCATAGGATTCTTTCACCTTGTACCCACCACTTTCTTGAAAAACCCAATTTTAGACCTTGTAGCCTTTTGCACAATTAAGCCTCCTAGAACCCGTTTTCTTGGATTTTCTCAAAAATGGTCTTAACAACCCCAAAATACTTTTATAGATTCTTTCTATTGGTACCCTAGGCTTCAATATTTACAAGGTTTTTAGTCCCTTTGGTTTAAGTACATAGGACTTTCCTCATACCCCCTATTTTTAAGGGTTTCTAGGGTTCTGGCTCCTTTTTCCAACTTTGAGGGTTTCAATGACCTCCTCAACTCTCCTCCTTGCACACACATGTCTAGAATACATGTTCCCACACTCTCTTTCTCTTGATTGGAAAAAACCAGTCCATTTAGCAACTTTCTTTACTGATGTCCTCTCCAAGCCACTAGCCAAAATGCACTTGCACTCGCCTAGTTCTTGATGAATTCACCATCTCCCCTACAAACCAAGACACCACACACCATATGTACACTATAAAAAAATTCCCATACTTTATTCCAAGTGGCCATGGTAGCCTTGCCACGGGAATTCAAGTGGGGATCATTATTTCCAAAAACTGGCCTGAATTGGCTATGACACCAAAAACTCTAAAAACTTGCAAAACAGAAAGCAATTGAACTAAATGGCTAATATAATGCTTCTCATAGTAATTAAGTGACACAATTGAAAGATTCAAAGCATTATATAGGTCCTTTCAATCCATTCTTGACTAGATGAAGGCACAAAAATAAAAATTCAATGAAATTTGCACTCTTCCAACTCACAAATTCCCCTTCAAAAACTCCAAATCGTACAATAGCTTTCCCACATGCTCAATTAGGGGTTTTATGACCTTATATACCTTTCTCCCATGTGCTAGGACCCTTGGGTCAGGCTTAGAGCATCATTAATGCCCTTTTCCCAATTTTAGGAAAAATTACCAAGTCTACATGGACTAATTTGCCTAATTTCATCATTCAGGCTTCTCCGAACTTCAAGGCTTTAGACTACCCTAAGTTTTCCTTAACTCACACATCAAAAACACTATTGGGACTTTACATCATAGTCCTTATTCCCTTGGTGGTTGGCTAGAACCATCAACAATAAAAGACCCTACTTTTGTACATGATGATTGTAAGTATTATTTAAATGAAGCCTTCAACGACATATATTTTTCAATTATCTTGAATGGATACATTTTTAAGGAACTAATATTCATCTCATTACCATGGTATAGATAAAATTATCTGCCATGCCAAACAAAAAGACAAAGAGGAAACTAACAGATGAAGAGAACGAAAACTTGAAAGAAAAGGAGAGAGTTCGGGTGGTGGCATATCGTGAAAAGAAGAAATTGGAAATGATTGATGAAAACAACTGGATTGTAGAGGAACCTCAACCTTCAAAAAGAGAATTGGAATTGGCAACACAACAAGTACGAATACGAAAGCATCAATGTAAGATAGATTTAGATACCGTAGTTGGAGACACACCCTCTACGACAAGTGAATACGAAGGGACACCATTAAGCACAAGTGAATATGGAGGGACACCATCTAGCACAAGTGAATATGGATGGACACCATCTACTACAAGTGAATACAGATGGACACCATTTACCACAAGTGAATATTTTTGGACACCATCCAACACATCTCAAGTTGAGAGTACATCATCACTCAAAATTGACGAAGAAGGTATGCCATCATTCCCATATGAACCTCATGGTATGTCTTCTTCTCCACCCTCGATCAAAGGTATTCAATCTAGCCCACCTCAATTAAATATTGATGAAATTCCTAATGAGATGTATGTACCTAGGAGAACACCACCAAGAATTTTGCGTAGAAAGCCAAAGTATTTGATTAATATTGGTGATGAGATTTTGCAGCACATGAAAGGTAAGATTTCAAAACACACTTGTAGAAGATATGTTGATAAGATTTGGGAATGATTCTTTGAAAGGCTAAATGAGACTGCAAGATGTCAACTATTTGTTGAAATGATGCGGGGTGTAAAGTATAGGAACATCATGAAGACTGTTGGGTTGAGAACATCAAATGCATCGAGTGAAGACACTATTGTGAAGAATCTAATGGATGCTTATGAGAGTGTGGGTAAGACCTCATGCTCAAAGGATAGTAATGTCACCCAACGTGTCATTACATCGACTTTGGTAAGTTGTCAAACAAAGAGAGCTCACTTAATTAAAAATACTAGTGAAAAAATGGGAATTAGTAGAAAAACTTTATCAAGAGCCATTCAAAGGCGGCGAAGAATTGAGGGAAATGATAGAAATAAATTATGGACATTCTTGAGGAGATTATCACGAAAAGATAAAGAAGTTGTCGAAGCCTTGAGAACACTAATTGAAGAGTATTGGAAGAATAACACAAGGCCATCTCTAAATCAAAGGGATGTGGTAAGAAGGAGAATCGATAGTCAGAATCGTGAGCCACATCCAAAACATTTTTTTGATATGACTCAAACCCAATTTTTTTGGAAATTTGAAAATGATTATCCTCAAATTAGTATTTCTCAAAGATTTTTTGAACTGCTTAAACCTTTTTATGTCAAGATAAATCACACATGCACTACTTGTTGTAGACTACATATTGATTTTTTTAACCATTACGATGTTTATCATTCAATATGTTTAGATTTGCATACTAACAATGTTTTGCAGGATTGTGCCATAGAAGCCCCACCAAAATCTTCAAGATATTTCTTATCAAAAAATTTATGTGAAATAGAGGATGGCCAAATATTCTATAGGAAAACATGCTTGGATGGTTCATGCAAGCGTTGCGGTGGCTTCCAGCGTATGCCAATATGTCAACATATGGAAAGCAGAGATGAGGTGGGACAAAAACTAGTAGAGTTCGGGAAGTATAAAACAGTGGCATATGCTACAAAAGATGGGTCTCAAGCAAAAAGGTGTGATTTGGTTATTGAGAAGATTCCAGTGTACAAATTTATGACCATATTTCATGACAGTATACTGTCTGAGTATGCAATGCATACCCATAGAGCCCGATGGTTGGACACGCAGTTCAAGCTATGTAAGGACACCTTTCCAGTTGGAAGCATAGTATTCATGGTTGACTTTGTAGAGAACTACACTCTATAACCACAACATGAGGTGTAGTCATAATATTACAACTCTACACAAGTTTTGATATTTATGCACATAGCATTCATTCATGCATCTGATAGTACAGATGAGCAAAGGAAGGTATTGAGGGAGTACCACTTTTACATTAGTGATGATTGTACACATTCTCTAGAGTTCGTGCAAGGTTGCTTCCAGATGTTCTACAGTGGTTTGGCTCAAAGGGGCATAGAATATGATCAACATATAATATGGTCTGATAACTATGCAGCACTGTTCAAGAACTTGCACATGTTCTACTGGTTGTGCAAGATGCATGTCATTACAGGTGTTCAACATATATGGAACTTTTGTGTGGTTGGACATGGAAAGGGGGAGAATGATGGTGTAGGAGCATGCGTGAAAAGAGCATTAGCACAAGAAGAGTTAAAGTATAAAGATAGTGCAAAGTTGACAGATGTAAAATCAATCGTCGAGTGGTGTACTACTTTGATGGGCCCAGGTAATGAAGGTACATATCCAGTTCGTAGATTTTTTTGGTTGATGAATGATACTAACATTGCACCATATGAAGACTATTGTACACTAATAGGATCGAGTGAGGTACACTCTTTCCTTAGCTCAAATACAGGTTCATGGAATATCAATACACAAAAGATGGCATGCTTTTTTTCTTCATGTATAATGCAAGACTAGAATGATTGTGAGTCAGGGGAGTGGGTTGACAAATGGTTCACAAGTTATCTTCACCCACTTCACACGTATCACCCTCCGACGGCATTGAAATTGACATAGATAGAATCATCAATCAAATTTGACCACATATCAGATCTAGTTCAACGAGGTGATATATCTACTTTCTTAGTTGTTGAAATTCCATATTGTTAGATCTTACTTTGTACTCTATTCGTAATGTTGACAAATTTCAAGAGATTTTTCACACATATCAATGCAGGGCATGTTTATGCAGTTATTGCAGATGAAGACAATGAAGAGGGAACAGACTATTACTTGTGTCGTTATGTTGAGACCAAAAAGAAATTGGAGGCCCCAGTTATAGATGGAGAAAACATCGAATACCCTATAGGCTCAGTTGTGGTTACTGGAACATGGCTTAGAAGGTACCCACATTCAAGTGTTAAACATTGGCTATTTCAGGACTTTGACATGCATCATAAGATTCTTCATTACTCGAACCTTGTTGTGGCATCCAATGTTCATTTGACCAAATATGGAGGTAGACCTTTGAACAAGATGTTATGGAAGGTCCGTGAGTCTGACCATGAGGCAATACTTGACACAATAAAGGGTAGAGCAGACCTGGATGATTCGTTGGATTAATTTGTAAGTATATGCACATTGGTTCTTATTAACTTATACTTGTATGCACATTAATTTGTTTGATGCCAATGCTATCATTTTCTTTTACAGTGATTGGTGTCCCCTTGCAAAAAATGCAGATATATGAGCCATCCAAGAGAATGTCAACTAGAAAAGCAATGCAACATCCTTATTTTGATGCCTGCATGCAACATCTGTAAGTGCCTTCCATCTATTTTTATTTCATTTCCATTTTGGATGCTCTTTCTTTTTCTCTTTTACTTTGCATATTTGTAAGTAAACTACTAATGGTTGATTGATCTTTCGTTGCAGAAAATGCTGATTTAAGAGCCATTATCAAAAATCTCAGCCAGAAAAGCAATGCAACATACTTTATTTGATGATTTTGAAAAATCCCAGTTTTGATTTCAAGCCATTATAAGATAGCATGTGAAGCCTAGTGAGGGAATCTCAAGTTAATCATTTGAAGTTAACCTCATGATGAACACCTATGATGTAGACATTTAAAGAGAATCTTGAATGTATGATTGACATTGTAAAAGATCTAAGAGAACGAAGTGCTAGAGGCATTGTAATAAGATTTAATTACATAATGAGATATACTCAAATATAGTAAGGTTGAAGTTCATGTTTGGTGTAGTAGCACCTTGTTCTGTAAATGCCTTGAGTAGGAAAATTTGCAAACTTTGAATTTTGAAATGTAAACAATGTGAAAAGGTCATATAAAAGACATGTAAACAATTTGTACACATTGTTTTGCAACTCGTGTGACCGACCGGACTGTTCCAACATGTTTGAATAGGTATTTCTATGGTAGTCATGGTCCTTTTTCGCATTGAAACACATAGAATCGCTCTGAGCTATGTTCTAGCGGATCGATCCCTTAAGGTTCCAAAGTGCAAAATAACTCCAAACTTTAGCATGCTACTAATTGGATACCATGACACTTAGAAACTTCTCGTCTAATCCTATAGAAAGAAATTGGACCCCTCTAGAAAAACCTCTCTCGATTTTGGCTATCTTGGAGTGGTTTTCTCGTGACGACGGATTTTCACTTGATGGAAAACGTGTCAAATTCAAGCTGTGCAAAGTTGCAAAGTGGTGCAACTTTCGCTCTGCAACTCGTGTGACCAAGCAGACTATTCCAACACATCTAAATAGGTATTTTTATGCTAGGCATGGTCCTCTTTCACACTGAAACACGTGGAATCACTCTGAGCTATGTTCCACTGGATCGATCCCTTAAGGGT
The DNA here is from genome assembly GCA_007115665.2 of Sequoiadendron giganteum. Lineage (NCBI taxonomy): Eukaryota > Viridiplantae > Streptophyta > Pinopsida > Cupressales > Cupressaceae > Sequoiadendron > Sequoiadendron giganteum. Next base: position 16,116,694 of record CM021104.1, on the reverse strand, counting down.
CCAAATTGCAAAATGGCTGCAAACTTCAGCATGCTATTACTCAGATGCGGTGATGCTTAGAAACTTCTCATCTAATCCTATAGGATTGCATCGAGCTTGTCTACAAAAACCTCTCTTGGTTTTGGCTATCTCACAGTGGTTTTCTAATGGTGGTGGATTTTCACTTGATGGAAAAAGCATCAAATGCAAGTAGTGCAAGGTTGCAGAGTGGTGCAACTTTTGTTCTGCAACTTGTGTGACCACGTGGACTGTTCCAACATGTCCAAATAGGTATGTTTATGCTAGGCATGGTCCTATTTTCCATTGAAACACATGGAATCACTTCGAGCTATGTTCCACCGGATCGATCCCTTAGGTTGGAGGAGTCTTAAGTTGCAAATTTGTAAGTTGTTTAAAGCAACAAATTTGAAATGATATTAAATGGCCCACTTAGCACTCATTGCATCTAAGTGATGCTCACAGAGGTGAGGCACTAGGAATTCTTGGGAGGTCACCCATTCCAGTATACTCTAGCTTAAGTGTTTAACCATGAAGTTTTTTCCCCAAGAAGGCATAGTGGAAAAGGCAGAATCCAGTGTACTTTTGATGGGTGGAAAGGAATTCCTAAGAAACATGAAGGAGGAAGGAGTTGTCTATGCAATCATCTTGAAGCCAAAGGAGGAGGAGTCGCCTAATCGGCTACCTATGACAGCAGAGGTGAAGCAACTATTGGATCAGTTCAAGGATATCATTTGTGAAGGCACACTAGCTACACTACCACCTAAGAGGGCAATCAGTCATCAAATTGACTTTGTACTAGGAGCAACATTTCCCAACAAGGCTGCATACAAAATGACACTGGAGCAGAACAAGGAGATAGCAAGGGAAGTTCAAGAACTTTTGGACCCAGGGTTGTTCCAGTGGTGTTGGCACCTAAGAAGGGAGATAAGTGGAGAATGTGTACTAATTCTAGGGCCATAAATAGGATAAGCATTAGATATAGGTTTCCTATTCCTAGGATAAAAGACTTAATGGACTATTTAGGGGGGTGCTAAGTACTACTTCAAGATTGATTTGAAAAGTGGCTACTATCAGATTAGGATGAAAGAGGGAGATGAATGGAAGTCAACTTTTAAAACCATAGAGGGGTTATATGAGTGGTTAGTAATGCCATTCAGGGGTTATATGAGGGTGATGAATGAGGTCTTGAAGGACTTTATAGGAGTCTTTGTGGTAGTCTACTTAGATGATATCCTCATCTTTAGCAAAACAAAAGAAGAACATATGAAGCACCTAGAACTTGTGTTGAAGAAACTTCAAGAGGAGAAGCTCACCATAAATCTTTATAAATAGGGTACTTGGTAACTTGTTGAGGTGTCTAACTAAGGAGTATGGACAAGGATGGGAACAACTCATTTCACAAGCAGAATTCACCTACAATGATAGCACAAACAGGTCTACTGGTAAGAGCCCATTTGAAATTGTATATGGGTTACATCCAAGGAGTGTACTTGAGCTAAGAGACCTAAAAGGTTATGAAGGAATCAGTGGACATGCTGATGGTTTTGCTCAGTCAATGAGAGAGGTTCATGAGCAGGTAAAGAAGACATTAATGGAGGCTAACCAGAAGTTGAAGGCTAAAAGAGATGAAGGGAAGAGAGATCTACAATTTGAAATAGGTGATTTGGTGATGGTATACTTGAAGAAGGCAAGACTACAGAAAAGCATACCAAGTAAGTTGCAGATGAAAAGGATATGGCCATGTAAAGTGTTGGCTAAGTATGGATCCAATGCATACAAGGTGGAGTTACCCAAGGAGATTTCCATTTCTCCTATCTTCAATGTGAAGGACTTGGTGAAGTAAAAAGGACTAGAAATGGATGAGGAACAGTATAGTGCTGAGGTGAGTAAGGATGTGGATGAACTCAAGGTACCTGATTAGATCAGACCACAATTGGACAAGATTCTAGACTCAAGGGTGAAGAAGAAGACTAGGCACAAGACATACATGGAGCACCTAGTGAAGTAAAGACATCAACCAGAGTCAGAGGCTACTTGGATAGCAAAAAGTGACTTTAAGAAGCATGGAATTAGTGAGGAGCTCTTGACACCATAGGTTCCTTAACTTCTTTGTTGCAGGGGGGAGAATGGTGCAGGAGCACCTTAAGGTCTTTTGGAGAGATCTTTGCAATTTTGGCTTGTAGGTGGTTCTATCCAACCACCAAGGGAATAAGGACTATGATGTAGAGTCCCAAGATTATTTTTGATGAGTGAATTGGAAATAGGTTTGTTCAGGGCTTGCGGTTTGGGTAAGTCTTGGACACTGTGATCATTTTGAGCAATGTTGCCTTAGCTATTTGTCCTAAAAGTTGGAAAATGGCATTAATGATGCTCTAATCCCAACCCAAGGGTCCTACATGGGAGAAAGGTATATAAGGTCATAAAAACCCTAATACCTAGGTTGGAGGATTATTTTCACGAATTGAGACTTGGAGAGTACATTTTTGTGATTGGAAGAGAGCAAGTTTTAATTAAATTTTTGTGTTTCAGCCTTCATCCAATCAAGAATGGATTGAAAGGACTTATCTAATGCTTTGAGTCTTCCATTTGTGTCACTTACTTACCTTGTGTAGCATTAGATTAGTCATCTAGACCAACTGGTTATCTTTTTGCAAGTTTTTGGTGTTCTTGGTCTCATTGCCGATTCAAGTCAATTTTGTGAATAATGAGTCCCACTTCACTTCCCATGGCTTTCCTCTCATGGCCACTTGGAATCAAGTTGGGGACTATTTAAATAGTTTACATGTAGGTTTTGGGGTCTTGTTTTGCACGGAAGGTGATGAAATCATCAAGCACTAGGGGAGTGCAAGTGCATTCTAGCTAGTAGCTTGGAGAGGACAACAGCAAGGAGAGTTGCTAAATGGATTGGTTTGTACAAATAAAGAGTATGGTAGTGTAGGAACATGTATCTTAGTCATGTGTGTTCTAGGAGGAGAGCTGAGGAGGTCGTTGAAGCCCTCAAAGAAGGAAAAAGAGCCAAAAACCATAGGAACCCTTGAAAATAGGGGGTTTGAGGACAATCATATGTACGAAAACTTGTAGGACCTAAGGCCTAGTAAATCTTGGAGCCTTGATGGTCAAAAGAAATAATTTACAAAAACATTTGGGGGTTGTTAAGACTAATTGTGAGAAAAGTCCAGAAAACGGGTTCTAGGAGGCCAAATTGGGGCAGAAGGCTACAAGGCCTAAAATTGAGTTTTTCAAGAAAGCGATGGGTAAAAGGTGAAAGAATCCAATAAGATGGATCAGTGAGGAGATAAATCAATGAAGGGACAACTAGGATACTGGTGCGGGGACACCTCGACTCTTGAAATTTATGACAAGCTTCATAATTTTGTTATGTTTTAGTCATTTAGAATTTTGTGGGACCATGTTAAGAAATGGTTAAGTGTTTAAAATTGCAATGATATATTCATCAAAAGGATTAAATGACAGTTGTAAATGAATGGGAATATCGGTTACATGAACAGTTTGTCTAACTAGCCTAGAATCTCTATAAAGAGACAACATGTAACCGAATACGGGTGATAGAGAAAATAGAGAGTGCAACTACGGCAAAACAAAAAAGAGAGTAAACAAGAAGGAGAAGAAATCGAGCTCTCTGGCCTTCGGCATGTATGTTTTTGAAGTGTTAATATCTAGAATTCGTTAAAGAGGAGTTTCCATTTCCTGTTGTGTCGTTCTCTCTATCTTTACTGGTTTATTGTTTCGCAAATTGTGAATGCAGATTAGTTTTGAAGGATTCGCTATTGTTTTGAATGTCATGGATATCTTGTTTTCGGGTTTCTTTATGATAGTCCCAAATGGAATGGGAGAAATGGTTTTAGTTGATAGGGAATATACATAATATAACCAAGTGTGAAATTCTTGTATGGTTTTAAATGTATAACGGTTTTCAAAAAAACCATTACATCACTTGACCATTGTGTTTGAGCAATGTGTGACTTAGGCATTGAACAACGGAAAGGTGGCGGATAGAGTTAGAGGCTTAAGAACATGTCTTGATCAGTAGTGATCAATAGGTTAAGGAGTGAGAAGGGTGGATGAGCCACTGTCTTATGTTGTCTCCTCTACATCAGAATGGTATCAGAGCTAGAAGGTTTTGAGCATGTAGAAGGAAATCTACACCAGGCAGTAGCGTGGGTTCTTGGTTGCAAGTTGATCCATCCAAGCTGTAGGAAGGACGCAGTTGTTCTTGCGTGTGTGAAGATCTCAAGCTGGGGTCTTCGTATTGTCTACACCAAGATGAAGTTGGGTAGAAGGTGCAATGAGAGCAACCACTAAGAGAAGGGTGGGAAGCATCTTCCAAAATCTTGTGTGGGTAAGATGGTAGTATTCAGGATTCAATGGTAGTATTTAGATATATAAATATTGTGGGATTGCTATCAAGATTCAATCATGTAGTTTTACAATTCAAACTCATTGACCCATGATTCATCAGTAGTGGTTCACAAGAACCCATCTCTCATGATAATGAATGGTTCATAAGGAGGAAGATAAATCCTCATACATTTCTTCTATCACAAATGAGATAAGTGCTTGATTTCATGAAGGTCATGAGACAACCATTAATGGGGAGTGGATACATGAAGAACTAATGGAGAATGATAACAGCTTCAGACCTACTATAAAGGAATTTTTTTTTCATTTCAATGATCCAAGAGGTTTTTGATTTCACTACCAAAATGAGCCTACGAAGAATGCATGTGAAACTCCTTTTGACCTTGAGGGTGTACTTACTCCATCTCAAGGATCATGCATTGAGGATGACATAGATCAATGCTACGGCTAACCAATTAATAATTATACATGTGAATAAGTCAAACATGTACATGTCAATAAGGGAACTACAAGTACTCACAAACATGTAAGCCTCAAAAAGTATACACACGAATACATAGTATACACAAATTAAAACAAAGTATATGCACGAATACAAGGTATATGCATGAAAACATGTAAGCCAAAAAGTATACACTCGAATGCACGTAAGTCACAAAGTATACACATAAGTTGTAAAGTATACACTTGAATATACGTAACTCATATCTATTGAACCATCTATTTAGAATGCAAATATGGACAGGCATCGAAAAAAGATATTTTTATTAACCAAATAGTCATGTAGGCATACATAAATATATGTCGATATAAGTATGAAATATATGTACAAAATAGCCATATAGGCTTATGAGAATGCCATCTAGGCATACAATGTCAAATATGTCTAATAAAAAATATGTACAAAATTGCCATGCAAGCATACAATAAAGGACTCTTGAATCAAAAGTCATTGCTCTCCATGCCCAAGAAATAAAATCTTTCCCTTTCCTTTTTACTCGGATGGTGATAAGTCTGTCACTCATTTTTGCTACGCTCGTGGAGTGCTCCTGCTACTCCTCCTAGGGTTTAGTTCATGGTGAAGTTTTTAACTATTACAATAAGAAGTAAAGACATGAATATATAGAAATTACATTATAAAAAATGATATATTTGACAAAATAATCACTCACAGCCATCTCATGATCTCTCTCCATGAGGGAAATATCCTCACACCCATGCTCAGGTGTGCTCAAGCCTTGTATAAACCATACAAATAAACAAAAACTATGTGAATCAATAATGGTTTGATTTCTGACTAACTAACATCTATAACAACAAATGTAAATTAAAATTTACTAATTTTCCTCATACCTCTTTTGTCAGAGCCATCGAGGAATGTATTGCAAATGTCACACCAATATCCATTGTCCTTATCACATTCGGAGGTGTATCATCTCACAACAACTGAAAATAAAACAACAAATTATTCAATGTAATCAACGATGTGCATGTATAAACTACACAAATCTATTAAGTACTTGATTCATTAGTTGAACTCTTTATTCTATTACCTGTGTGAAGGTTTGAGTAAATCCACCACCACTGGGAAGTGTTCCATCAAAAACCTCCAATATTAGTCTGTTCAACATCCAAAATTGCATATTAAATTACCATTTGTAAAACAATTCCATTAATATGCAATAAACTTATAATTGTTTACTAGTTGAATACCCTAGCAATAGGTATACTGCAAAAATAGGTTGGTGGGGGGCCGGTGTATCCAGTCTCAACACTATGACCCTGTAATTTTATTAAAATCATAAAACATTTTTAGTTAATCTTGCATTTCAAAATCAAAATTTAATAAATTAAATTCAATGAAAACATGCAATAACTTTTACCTGACTATCAATGTCATATGCCTCATGCAAAATGTCAGCTGCCCTCTCCATCTCCATAGCTGCAGACGAATCCTGCGTACCAGTCTCTTGAGGGTCGGTGGGGTCATGTGAACAAGTAGCCCTGCAAGATTGAAACACATGTGTTCGAAGACCACCACTAGAAGACTCCCCTCGATGGCGCTATAGAATAGGGCTAGTATGATGGATGACACTCTGGGTCAAAGTGTTGATTGCTTGCAATGTCTCTACGTCAGCACTTTCCTTCACGATAGAAGGCATAACAATGTGCTCATGAGGCGGCCTAGTGAGAGCTCGTCTACCTTGCCGCGTACGATCCGGTTGTGCACCAGGTCTATCCTGAGCTGACCCCCCACCTCTCCCCTGGAAATCCCTCATATCAAAATAATTTGGGATTTTGTTCAATATTAACTCACTGTATAGTTTCCTAAGGAAATATTGCGGGACCTCGCAATTGTTGCACGGTGGGTAATCGAAGACCATGTACCACCTATCATAAAACCGCTCCTTCATTTGTTGGTGGTGGCACCAATGGATAGGAAACCTCTTCGCATTGAGGGTATGATTTTGATTTATGCGTGGGTCGGTGAATAATGAGCACAAATCACCTTTTGTTATTTTTAAATCTTTCACATCCTTGTATGATAGTTTATTTGTATAATACTCCCTAGCCACCTGCCTCCTATCTTCCCATCCAGTTATTTGTTTGCTAATTGAATCTACGTTTGTTAACATATCTTTCAAGGAATTTGCTAGGGTTATTATATATGTTGTTGAACCATTTGGATCACTCAACCTATTGATCAAATCCTCAATTTTTTTTTTGTTGTTCTCAATTTCACTCATTAAATTTTGTTGAGTGCTAGGAGGGGGTTTAGTGATTGGTGGAGGAGGTTGATGTTGTGGTTGATTTTGATCTTGAGGATTTGGTTGGTCCTCCTGTAGAGGATTTTGAGGGTTTGCAGGTTGATTTGCATCTCCTAAAATTTCAAACAAATAGATATCAAATTCAACCTAAAACTAACAAATTCAAAATAAAAAGCATAGAATCCTTACCTCTTACAGCTCCTCGTCATCGTGCCACCATCGTTGCAAAGAAATTCGGATTCTTGGTGAAGAAATTCTTCTCCTCGAATGCGAGTGTGCTATTTTGGTGTTTTTGGCCGCAGGTGCACAAAAAAAATAGTCGAAATGCAAATGAGAGATTTGCATTTTTTTTTTTGCTTTTAACAGTCGATAACACGAGCGCGTTATAATGTGCTCACGTTATGGCTTTACAATTGTAGCTGCCAGGACCTTGCCTAGGTTTAACCGAAGACATAACATGAGCGCATTATAACGCACTCGTGTTATAAGGCACTCGCATTATGGCTTACAGCTTTCTTTTTTTGAGGGTGTCCACGGAATTGCTACCCATTTCCATGCCACTTCAAATACCACCTTTTACCCCATTACCTGTTGTTTCAACGTTATGAACTTTTGGTGGAAAAGAGGCTACAGTCCCAATTCAATCATAGGGGTTGCAAGAAATTAAAGAAAGTCAGCAGAAGATTGAGAGCATTTTATAGACTTTTGGGAACAAATTGGTCAACTTGGAGAAGCAATAGTCCTATAGACCACTGTACCAGTAGCAGTACCAAGGAGGAAATCAAAAGTACCAGGGCAATAAATAGCAATATCAAGGTAACTATCAAGGTCCAAGGAAAAATGTGAACACGAGACCTTTTCAAGCTTATAATCCAGCACCTATCAGTGCAGCTAAGAACCTTGTCCCTATTCGAAATAATCTTGTTGTTAATTATGAGTGGTGCTATCCATGCAACCAACCTCACAATCATGCTACCTACTCCAATGGACTCATAAATTAGGCTCTAATGGTGCAAAGCATCCCAGGCTCATAGTAGAACATACCTAATGGTGCAACTCCACAACATCAACAACGACCTACAAATGATGCTACTCTTCTCAACTTTCAAGGAGAAGAGTTTTATGGGATTAATGCGGATGATCCAATGTTAGCAAATACAAGAGCAAAGAAGAGAGCTCTTGATCTTGAGCAAACAACCAATAAGGGGAAGGTTGCGGTTCTTGAGTCATCGACATCACAGCTACCTTGTGTTGCGCAAGGGAACACTCAAGGAGCTACCAAGGGGAAACCCCAGTTGCAAGTTGATTCTGTTGGTGTGAAGGTTCATCGTAAGGTAGGTTCATCTGTGCCTTTCAATATAATTGAAAATATGAAGAAGATGAATGTAACAATGTCTATGTGGGATTCTCTAGCTATCTCGAGTCAGAAATATTTGTTATAGTCAGCTCTTTCGAATTTGAAAGTGACTGACGAAACAACAATAGGTCAAGTTAGGACTGTCCTAACAAATACTCCTTAGGACAGCAACCAGCAGCCCATTAAACAACAAGGTAAAGATGTTAAGCCACCTCCCTTTTACGTTTCCTTAATAGTAGGGGACAAGCTGGTCCATAATTGCATAATGGATAGCGGTGCTATAAACTCAGTCATGCCCTAAAAGATTGCACATCAATTAGGACTGACATATCAACCTTTAGAAAAGGGGGTTCTTCAGTTAGACGAATCAGCTATTAATACTGTAGGTATCATTAAAGACTTGAGTTTGACATTGCAGGGCTATCCCAATTTTTCCATACCACAGGATTTTTTTGTCATAGACTTGACTTTGTTCTTTTCCTTATGTTTTTCTAGGGATTTCACAGCTAAGATTGGGGGTTATTTGTCATCAGACTAGTCCCATTTTCTTTTTAGGATGAGATACAGAACCAAGGTTACTATCAGGTCAGATAAATTGGCTAAGGATCACATAGAGCCTTATAATCCAAGTGAGATCAATGTTGTCCCTACAGCTACAGACACAAATTGTGTCATTTTTACTGATAGTGAACTTGTTTTTGCTCAGGAGTTGCAAGATGAAAGTGTTCCTGAGTCACTTTTGTATGAGTGGGCAACAGAGAACGTGGTAGATAACCCTGACAGTCATATTCTGGATGCTAGTATGGGTAATTATTGTTGTGCAGTTTTTGCACACATGCCCCACAGAAAGTTCAGACCCTCGTTTCTTTCTCTTTTTGGTGTCTTGCCCTTTCCATTTTGGAATTTTTCTTGCTTGGGCATGTGCTTTGATGTTCATCCCGTTGGTCAAAATGGCCCATTTATGATTTATATTGTCAACCTTAAGTTTCGCGTGCATTTTGGGTTTTTCACTGTCTTTGGGAAAATTCGCCCTGGCCGGATTTTCCAAGTTTCCCTTTCGCATTCAGAAATGGCTACCTTTCTTCTCAAATCCATGGAAATCCGTTGTGTCTGGATTTCACCGAAGTCCATTGCTCTGTCGCATTTCTGAATTTTGGTCTCGGTCATCTTGTAGATCACATTAATAGATATTGTGTAACTTTTGAGGAAATGTTATATTGAATTTTGGGAATTGATTTGCCATTTGAGTTTCATTATTTATGTTTCATTTGAGTTTGGAGTGTTGGAGCTTGAGGTGTGTTGCTAGATTGTGCATTTTAGAGTGATTTTGCTGCATTAGGATTTCTGGAGCATTTTTTGTATTTTGCTCGTGCTTGAAGGTTGTTTTCTAGCATCCTCAATTTCAGTTCTTTTTATTCTCATGGTATGTGGATATTCTCTCTTCCTCTATTGGTATTGATTCTTTACTGTACGCTTTCATGTCATTCATTGCTTCATTCTTGCTTGAGTGTGCACGCCATGTCTAGGTGTTTGGGGTTTCCGTGTCTTGTTGGTTCGTTCAGGTGTTTTTTCTAAATATTTGCTTAGGGCTGGTCTTTTGTTGCTATTTTTTGGGCTTGCTTGCATTTGCCACAAAATTCCTATCCTTCTTTATAAGCAAGTTGTGCCTGAGCTTTTTCATGCTTCCATGGTGGAGGTTTTAGGGTTCTTGACCTAGGGCATAGCCAATCCCTTTCAAATTGTTGAGAGGTGAGTGTTAAATTCATCATTCATCCATTGGAGATGTAGGTTAAGTCATTGTCGAGCTACAAGCTCTTGGTCCCTGTCCATTCGGTCTATTTGGGTGAGGACAAGGAAAACATAGGCGTTCAGGTTTTCGTTGCCTTGACGGAATTCTACCCCTATTGGATTTCCCCAAGTCTTCCTATCCCTCCTTTGTTTTTTCATATTTTGCTGATAAAATTGGACTTTTGTTTGCCTCATAGAATTTTCCTTCCTCCGAATTTTCCCAGTGTCTGTGGCTGGGTATTTCTACTGAATTTGAGCTTTCATGATGAATTTGTCTTACTTCCACTGAAATCTGCTCCGTTGGGATTTTCTCGAATGTTCTGCGCTTCCTCCATTTTCTCGGATAACCGAAACAGTTGTTGTTTTCGGGGATTTCCATATCTGGCGAATTTTTTTGAAGTTTTGTGGGAATGAAGAATCTAGTGATTACATGAGGAATTTGCTTATTGATAATGCATTTAGATGATCAAATGAACTTATGCTAAGTAGTTTCAATTTATTCCTTTATTACACTGATTGATTGAAATGATATTGTGGGGTTTGTTTGTTTTGTCGTATAATACCTGGTCCAGATTTCCTTGGAATTCCTCTCCTATCTAGATTCCACGGAGGAGGCTAAATCCCAAACTTTGAAATAGTTGATGTTGACAATTGTTGTTTATCTTGGATCTCATTGTGGTTGTTTTACTTGTTTGCAGGCCGGATTAGGACAAGATGTTGTTGGGCATGGCAAGGGAAAGGCAACCAATCCAAGTGTTGAAAGTTCTGCTATCTTTGATGCAGAAAAGGTGAATATGGACATAAAGAGTAAGATTCCTGAGAGCAGATTAACTTATGTCTGGTTAGGAATCACTGATACCAATGTGGGTATGTAGAACTATCATGGATTATACTGAGGATAAACCGGTGAAGAGTGGGATTCTTCCTTTTCCAAGGATTTTTGAGCCTTGGGAATGGTTCGAGATCTTGCAGATGAGGCAAAGGGCCTTGAAGAAGATTCACAAACAAGGGAGGCAGATTGAGGGCACCTTGACTAAAATTCATGATAGGTGCATCTCATTCTTTAAAATTATGATAGGGAGGAAGAAATTCGCTCCAAAGCATCTCAATTTGGAACAACTTAGGAAATGGTGGAGAGATGTCTATTCTTCAATCAGTGAAGAGCCAGTCACTGAACATCAGCTAGATGATCTTGTGACGTACATTGAAGTTATTGATAGGTATTTGACAAATAGGGCTGATTGGGATGGCATAGTAAGGCAGGCAAGAGATGACATCAAGTCTCTTGAAAGAAGAGTTAGGGTTTTGCCTATGCAACCTATGGCCGGATTGGATAGAGTGTTGCTGGCAGTGCATGGTGAAGTGGATCAAGCTAAAGACAAGGATGGGAAGTAGTTATATAGGGATACATCAAATTTTTTGCTTCCCATTATCCACATGCATTGGGTCGACCTTTTGAGACCCCAGGCCGACTTTGATGAAATTGGTGCAAATTGCACATTTCATGTTATATTTGAATATCTTTTGAGGCCGACCTCTTGGGTGGAAATTTTATTGTAAAACTCTTATTTTGGGCCGACCTATCTTTGGGATTCTCTATAAATTGGGCATGTTGCCTCATTTGTGATATGGATAGATAAGTGATACACAATAGACATATAGACATAGAATAGAGATTTCATATTTGAGTGAGCTAGGGTTTATCTTCAAGCAATTATTGTAACAGAAGGCTAGAATTGTTGCCATTTTTGGATGACCTAATATAAGTAAAGATATTGTGATTTGTTATATCTCTTGTGTTTAGTTTCATCTGGCATGGTTCTTGTTGTTCTATATTTAAAATTGCATAAGTTCATTGTTAGATAGTTTGGTGATGCTTAGGGTTTCATGTTTGGAATGTTTGCAGTGATCTCTAGTCCATACTTTTTGTAGTTAGTTGATTGTTAGCTGCTTTGCAAAGTTAGCCTAGACTTGAAATTTTTCTCAGTTCAGTTATGAATGTTTGTTCATTTCAAATTGCAATAGGATTTTTTTGAATGAATGTTTACGATTTCAAAATATTTAAATACCTCAAAAGATTGCACTATTCCTGTGAGATTGCAAATTTATCTGGGTCAAGCAGAAAGTAGTTTATAAGAGATCGATCCATTTTGAGCATCTTATCTTTTGGCATTGTCAATATTAGGGTTATAATTAGTCTTAGAATTATCTCTTAAACCTTTCACCTTTTGTTATTTTCTTTATTATTTGGGTTCAATTGAGGATTTCAAGTATCAATTAATTGTTTAGATCTGATTAATTCAAAGTCTAGTATTTGCTTGTAGTAAGGTCCCTTTCTGATTACCAGCATTTTCACATTATCTCTGGGTTGTTTTGTTGCATTGTCAAGACCTGACATTAGAGACCTTGGGGTTATCTCTTCGTTCATAGAGATTTACCTTTCAAGAGAGATAGGATATCATATTTTGTCTAAGTTGTTGTTGTGCAGAAAACACCATCAACAGATTGGCGCTAGAAGGAGGGCATTGAATAAGCAAGTTGGAGCATTTTCTAAACACCATTTCTTCTAAAAGGCTTAGAAGAAGAACTAGATCTACTCTAGGAGAAGAGGACTTTCAATAATTATAGACCCCTACTAGGTCAAGAAGGGCCAAGAGAGGGGAAGAATCATCATCTGCTCAACCACTTCCATCATCTCCATTATCCTCATCTTCACCTGATTCCGAAGGAATTCCTATTCCATAGCCACAACCAGTCATAAATCAACCATTACCACCCCCACCCCTACCAATGGCTTTCCTTTCCAACAACCCATCTCCATTGATCTTTAATAATTACAATGTCATGCCCAAGAACCCTGAGCATTTTTGCTCTAAGTTCCATACTCATGACCCCAATAAGACAGCAAAAGAGCATAATAGATTTTCCAAACCTATCTGAGAGATAGAGGAATTAACAGTGAGGATGTGGCATGTAGAGTTTTCCCTTATTCCCTTGGGGAAGAATCCTTTTACTATTATAATCACTTACCTACTGCTTCCATCCATAATTGGACTAAACTAGAGACTACATTTTTTGAGAAGTTGAAGATTCTCATTAGTGCAAATGAACTATACCTGCAATTTAGTGGGGTGAAAAGGGAGATTAATGAACCAATAGGGTCATTCAATAACAGATTTCATCGAGCTTATACCAAACTGCAGGCACCTTATGTTGGAAATGAAGACATTTCCCTAGAGGTTTACCTTGAAGCCTTGGATAGCCTTACAACCACTTTCCTTAAATAGAGGACCACCCCAACTACTTTACTCACTACATATGCAGAGGCTGTGAAGGTCACCATGGATTTGAGGCAACACCTATCAAGACCTCTACCATCCTTAGGACCTATTGCTCACCCTGGAAAAATTCAAGCCCTCAATCAAGCTTTGACTAGTCATGCTCCCCTAATGAGTCCAATACCCTCATTGCCTTTGGTCCCTCATCTAGGTCCTCCATTAAGTCAAGCTTAGCCTATGACCTCTTATCCTCAAAAAAGGGCTAATCAACCCCTTCATCAACAACAAGCTAGTTTTCCTACATACTTGCAGAATTCAGAAGTTTTTAATCAGGCTATTGGTTTTGGAGGAATGCCTAAATACCCGCCTAGTAATGTGAACTCAACACCACCCAATGGTCTGGATAAGGAGTGGCTGGATGAGTTATCCAAGCAAGTGAAAAAATTGAATATGGAATTAACTTATCTAAGAAATCAGAATAGCCAACTTCAGGCTGCTCAGAAGAACATGCAATCTAACTATGGTAGGGAGAAGAGGAACTTTGAAAGAGGGCAGTATTTTGACAAAAATCAAAAGTATGACAGGGGCAAGGCTCCGGTCAAAATTTTGATAGAAGACAAGGCTCTAGTCATAATTTTGATAGAAATCAACAAGGTGGACAAGGATTTGACAGAGGGCAACCACCTAGGTAGAATAGATCATAGAATACTGGACCTAATAATGGAGGGATTCCTACTCCATTGGATCAGCCCTCTACTCAGGAAAAGCCTCCAAATGGTGTATACTTGGCAGAGGCAGCTTTGTCTAGTTGGTGCAGACTCCATAAGATATTTCAACATTCTGAGTTGGATTGCACCAAGTTTCAGATTGTTGCTTCCATTTTTCAATATGAAGTTGAGAATAATTCCAATAGTCAAGAAATTGTGGCCTCAAATCCCTATGATTTTCCAATTCTAGTACTCAATCATGCACCATTTCCAAAAGGTGAGGAAAATGAACCAGAAGAGGAGTCTAGTGACCGAGAGAAGGATCCAGAGCAGGTGTTAAATGAAGATGAGATCTCCCAATTTTTTAATGAAGAAAATGAGAATGATAATGGCCCTTTGGATGAGGAGGAAGTTAGTGTTGAAGAAGTTCAGATGTTTCAACAACCAACAAAGAAATATGATTTGAGAAATAGACCTAACAGGAGTCCACAAGTTGGAGGTCCTTTCACTACTTCTATCCCTCCTAACAATTTTACTACTCCACCGGATCCACAAGCTAGTAATAATTCACCTTATCCTCATGTACCAACACAGTACTTATCAAAGGGAAACAATGCTGAAGTTTTGAAAGATAGGCATGCTAGTGGCCACAAGGAAACCCATGTTGATCTAAATGTGGAGCAATTGGGTGAGTATGTGACTAAAGAATTCAAAAAAGTAAAGGTAAGTCTTTCTAATTTTGAATTATTAAGAGTTCCTACTATTAGGAATGCAGTTTTAGGATCATTCAGTCCAAATATAGTACCATAGGGGGTAACTGCCAATGAGGTTGTTACCAGGTCTTCTAATTCATAGGCACCTAGAGGCCAATTTCCACCTATAGATAAAGGGACAGATAAAGATAAGGGTCAAGTTGCACAAGTTGACACTCAGTTGAGTTTGTTTCAAGGCAAGATGGAAATCCCTCCTTTCCTAATTTATGTTTGTATCTTTGGAAAGAATCAGCATAATTGTCTTCTAGACTCGGGAGCATCTACAAATGTTATGCCTATTTTTGTTTGAAAAGCATTGGGTATTACCCCTATAGCTTCCCAAAAGAAGGTCACTCAACTGGACAAAAAAAAGGTCAGTGTAGTGGGAGAATTGAACATGATCCCCACGCAGTTGGCATCAAATCCTAGAGTGCAACAAGTGATCAACATCCAGGTTACTAACATTCCTAATACTTATTGTTTGATCTTAGGCCAGGATTTTACCAAGTCACTGAATGGGTATACATCTACAGACCATTCACACATGTGGCTACCATGGAAAGGAGTTCCAAATCATATCAGAATTGAAAGAGAACCCCGAATGAAGTATGTAATCACTAAATACCAAAATACTTTGAATGAGGTTTTGGTGTCTGACGTTAGCATGGGAAATTATGTATTAGCTATAGTAGCTTCAAAAAATGAAGAGGTCTTTATGTTTCAAGACCCCTTGGAGGAATTCATATCAAAGATCAGTGATTTTGGACCATTGACTGAACAACTAGATGAAACTGATGATCAAGAAGATGAACAGCTTAGCTTGTTGGATAACTTTTAGGAATTCATCTAGAGGTGTATGGAGAATTAGATACAGCTGGGAGGAAGGATGACCTTTGAAGAACTATTGCTTCCCAATTGGTGCAGAGTCCATGATTCTCCTCACTCCAAGCTAGAATGTGACTTGTGTCAAACTGTTGTGGAGCAGATAGAGAAATATAGTAATCCAGTCCCAACTGTTGGATGTGATGTGATAGCTTGGAGTTATGAAGATTTGAAAACATATGATAGTTCAATCATTAGAGACACCATTCCTTTGAAGACAAATGTCAAACCATTTAAACAAAGATAGAGCCAAATCAATGCTCTATTAGAACCCATTATTCAGAAGGAAGTACAGAAATTACTTTCAGCACGAATTATATTTCCAATAAGACATTCAACTTGGGTTGCAAATCTGGTTCCAATAAGGAAAAAGAATGGATAAATCAGACTATGTGTGGATTTTAGGAATCTGAATAGAGCTTCAGAAAAGGATAACTATCCAGTTCCTTCACTAGATGAAGTACTTCAGATCGTTAATGGATCTCAGATGATGTCTTTCTTGGATGGGTATTTTGGATACAACCAAGTTATGGTGAAATATGAGGATATGCACAAGACTGCCTTCACTACAAAATGGGGAACTTTTTCTTACAGAAGGATTCCATTTGGGTTTATCAATGTTGGAGCTACATTCTAGAGAGCTATTCATATTGCCTTTAAAGATATAATTGGTAAGCGCATCATTATTTATATGGATGACTTGGCAGTTTTTTCTAAGAAACGAGATGATCATATAGCAGATTTGTGCAAAGTATTCCAAAGGTGCAGAGAGTTTGGTATTTCACTTAATCCAAGGAAGTACATTTTTGGAGTCACAAAGGGAAAAAATTTAGGACATATCATATCATAACAGGGTATTGCTATTGACCCTGAACGAATACAAGCTATTTTGAAGATACAACCTACTTCAAGTAAGAAAGAGATGAAGTCATTCTTTGGTAAGATTAACTTTGCTAGAAAATATATCACTGGATTTGTAGAGATAGTGAAGCCATTAAATGCTATGTTGAAACAAGAAGCAAAAGTAGAGTGGAATGCAAAAGCTAAGGAGGCATTTATAGAAATCAAGAAATTTATTGCTGAGGTTCCAGTATTGGTGATTCCAGATTATGCTAAACTTTTCTACATATATTCATTCACTTTTGATCACTCTTGTGTTGGAATGCTAACCTAAAAGTCTGATGAAGGCAATGAGCATCCTATAACCTTCATGAATACTCTTTTAAAGGATGCAAAATTAAGGTATCATAATGTTGAAAAGTAGGCCTATGCTTTGGTCAGAGCAGTGAAAAATTTCAAACATTATATTTTGAGGAATAAGGTTTTTGCCATAGTGCATGATCCTGTAGTAAAGTTGTTGTTAATGCAGAATGAGTTAGGTGAACGAAGAGCCAAATGGGCAACTATGTTGCAGGAATATGATATGAAGATTCAACCCATGAAATTAGTAAGAGGACAGGGACTCACAAAGACAATGGCTAAGATAGGTCCGGATCTCACAGCTCAACACTATTATCTTCAAGAGGTATCTCCAGGAGATTGGTATGATAAAATCATTTTTTATTTACTAAATCAGTAATGTCTTGATCACCTTAATACAGTTCAGAGGCGAGATTTGTGCCTGAAGAGTGGAAGTCTTACAATGAAAGGAGCTATCCTATATAAGAAAAATCATGAGAGTGTATACCTGACATTTTTAGGGAAGGAAAAAGCTACGAGAGTGATGATTGAATTTCATGAGAAATATGGCACAGGCCATGGTTCTACATCATCCATTGCGAACCAAATCTTGAGGGCAGGCTATTATTTGCCTACTTTGTTCAAGGATGCACACCAACATGTGAGGACTTGTCACATATGTTGAACTATAGCAAATAAGGAAAAACATGCAGCTCTTCCACTTCAGCCAGTCATAAAGGTAAAACCATTCGCCTAGTCGGGAATGGACTTCATAGGTCCAATTAATCCTCCATCTTCTATGGGACACAGGTATATTCTTACCATAACTAATTGTTTTACTAGATGGATAGAGGTTCTTTCTTGTAAACAATGTACCTCAGATGTGGTAATCAATTTTCTTGAGTCAGGAATCATTAATCGTTTTGGTTGTCCATTGTCTTTGGTTTGTGATAATGGCCTTGCATTTGCATCACTAAAATTTTCTAATTGGGTATTTGATCATGGGATTTTTATTAAATTTTCATCCAATTACTACCCCCAAGGTAATAGTCTAGCTGAGTCTTCCAATAAGAACCTATTAACAGTTATCTGTAAGTTGCTAGAACAAAATCCTAAGGATTGGCACACCCAGCTTTAATTTTCTCTCTGGGCAGACCATACTAGATAGAAGGCATCCATAGGAACCTCTCCTTATCACCTGATGTACGGTTTGGAACCTGTGTTTCCTATCCAATTGAAGATTCCTACCTTGTAGTTTATTAATTTATACTACAATGAGGAAGATAAACGTGAAGCCCGTTTGGTTGAGCTGTTACACCTTGAACAGAAAAGAGATGAAGCCCTAGAAAACTTTGCTAAACATCAGGGTGTAGTGAAAAGATGGTTTTCTAGGAGAGCCGAGGTGAAAGCCTTTAGAATCTCTAACTTGGTTTTCTATTGGGATAAAGCCCATGACCGTAAGGGAGAGCATGGTAAATTTGATAAAATCTGGCTTGGTCCTTACTAGATTTTAGAAATTTAGGGAGATAATGCTTTTCTTCTGAAAACCCTCACTCATGAGGATATCCCGCTTCCTGTCAATGGGCAGTATCTGAAGCATTATTTTCAACCTTGAGCTATTTGTAGCTCATCTTGTACATAGTTAGAGTAGGTTTTCTTTCTGCTTTTCTTTGCTTGTTTGCATGGGCTAGTGTAGGTTTGCTTTGGTTCATTTTTCTTTCCATTTTGGTTTTTTGCTTTCCTGGGGTTGTTGCATCTGTATAATGGGTTATTTGTCTGGGAATTTTCTGGAAATTTCTTTTACAAACTCTAATCAGGTTTTTAGAGTCAAGTGGTGGAATTCCTTTATCTGATGTCCCTTATACTTAGAATTAGAGTCACTTGTTTTGGATAAACTTTGGAATATATTTGGGTCTCACACCTTCACATTCTAGAGTTGCATAGGGTTCCTATGTAATTTGATCTGGTGAAAAATCTTATATTCTGCTTCAGTGCCACTGTGTTCCTCATCCCTGAGTGTGAGTTTTGTTACTTATGAGGTGAAATAAAGATTCTATTAAATGTTTAAAAAGGAAGAGAGAAAAGGGAAATATTGAAAATAAAAATAACCCTCACCTTATCAGGGGTATACTAGTATCTCTACCGGGGCTATGGATGCCTGGTTGGTGTTGATGGTGTTTTTTGCATAGCAAAACCTCAGACATAATATGATATCCTATCTCTCTTGAAAGGTAAATCTCTATGGGAATATATTTGGGTCTCACACCTTCACACTAAAATAAAAGATTCTAGAGTTGCATAGGGTTCCTATGTAATTTGGCCTAGTGAAAAATCTTATATTCTGCTTCAGTGCCATGGTGTTCCTCATCCCCGAGTGTGAGTTTTGTTACTTACGAGGTCAAAGAAAGGTTCTGTTAAATGTTTAAAAAGGAAGAGAGAAAAGGGAAATATTGAAAATAAAAATAACCTTCACCTTATCAGGGGTATACTAGTATCTCTATCGGGGCTATAGAAGCTTGGCTGGTGTTGATGGTGTTTTCTGCATAGCAACAACTCAGACAAAATATGATATCCTATCTCTCTTGAAAGGTAAATCTCTATGGGAAAAGAGATAACCCCAAGGTCTCTAATGTTAGGTCTTAACAATGCAACAAAACAACTCAGAGATAATGTGAAAATGTTGGTAATCACAAAGGGACCTTACTACACGCAAATACTGGACTTTGAATTTATCATATCTAAACAATGAATTGATACTTGAATATTTAATTAAACCCAGAAAATAAAGAAATAGAAAAAGATGAAGGTTTCAGAGATAATTTTAAGACTACTTCTAACTCTAAGATTGATAATGCCAAAAGATAAAATGTTCAAAATGGACCGATCTCTCATAAACTACTTTTTGTTGGATCCAGATAAATCTGCAATTTCACAGAAATAGTGCAATCTTCTAAGGTATTTAAATATTTTCAAATCAGAAGCATTCATTCAAGCAATCCTGAACAAATCCTTATGATTGAACTAAGCACAATTTTAAGTCTAGGCTAACTTTGCAAAGCAGCTAACAATCAACTAACTATAAAAAGTATGGACTAGAGATCACTGCAAACATTCCAAACATGAAACCCAAAGCATCACCAAACTATTTAACTATGAACTTATAAGCAATTTTAAAGATAGAACAACAAGAACCATGCCAGATGAAGCTCCACAAGATAGATACCAAATCACAATATCCTTTCTTATATTAAGTCATCCAAAATGGCAACAATTCCAGCTTTCTGTTACAACACTTGCTTGGAAATAAACCCTAATTCAATCAAATATGAAATCTCTATTCTACTTCTTTGTGCATATCATATATCACCTATCTATATCTCAAATGAGGCAACATTCCCATTTTATAGAGAATCCCCAAGATAGGTCAGCCCAAAAATAAGAATTTACAATAAAAACACGACCTACAAGAGGTCGGCCTCAAAAGATATTCGAATATAATATGAAATGTGCAATTCACACCAATTTCATCCAAGTCAGCCTAGGTATCAAAGGGTTGGCCCAATCCATGTGAATAATGGGAAGCACAAACTTTGATGTAGCTCCATATAATTACTTCCCATCCTTATCATTAGCTCGATCTTCTTCACCATGCACGGCCATCAATACTCTATCCAGCTCAACAATAGGTGGCATAGATAAAACCCTAACTCTTCTTTCAAGAGACTTAATCTCATCCCTTGTCTGCCTTATTGTACCATCCCAATCAGCTCTATTAGTTAAGTATCTATCAATAACTGCAATGTAAGTTGTAGCTTTATCTAGCTAATGTTCAGTGACTGGACCTTCACAAACTGTAGAATAAAAATCTCTCCACCATTTCCTAAGTTGCTCCAGATTGAGATGCTTTGGAGCAAACTTTTTCCTTCCTATCATAATTTCAAAGAATGAGATACACTTATCATGAATACCAGTCAAAGTGTCCTCAATCTGCCTTCCTTGTTTGTGAATCTTCTTCAAGGCCTTCTATCTCATTTGCAAAATTTTGAACCATTCCCAAGGCTCAGAAACCCTTGGGAAAGGAAGAATCCCACTCTTTACCAATTTATCTTCGGTAAACTCCATGATCGTTCTGGTTTTCTGTAGTAGAATATCGGTATCCTCTTTGTCTTGAGCTAGCACAGTCTTCAACCAGTCCACTGATCTCATGGCATCTCCTACAGTCGACAAGTTATCTTTAATGGAAGTATCTCCCTTGGTTTGAACACCCTGCAACCAAGCAACTGTGGCAAGTGTGGTGCCTTTCATCTTCTCAAGCTCAGAGATTGTTTCCTGAGGCAAGAAACCTATAGTAGAGGAGGAAGAGCCAATGGAATGCAAGGGTTTCATCAATTCCTGCAAGTAATTCTTCAGTTTCTCATTCTCCTTCTCCAACTCATGCCTAGTTTGTACAACCCTCTTCAATCTACCCACAATTACAACACTAGAGCGTTCATACTCCTCAATGTCTTGTTCCATAGATGCATTCCCTAAGTCAATAGTTTGCACATGATAATCCTTGGCAGTCACATTATCTCTATCTTTTTTCTAGAGTAGGGGTAGCAAGGTGAGCCACTCTGTTGCCTAACCCATCTCTCTGAATCTGGGACACAACCCTAGCCTTCTTCTTAGTCTTTCCTTTTTCAACATTGTCCATTAAGTCATCCCAATTAGGAGGAGCATCCTCTACTATTACCTATTTACTCCTTAATTCCTTATCCAGCCAACCTGGAACAATAGACTCAGTTGGCACTGTATCCTACCCATCCTGCTCCTGTTGGTCATTAGGGGTATCCTTCTCAACACTTGGCACACTAGGGATATCCATGATTGGATCTTCTTTGTTCAACAACTGCTCCTCTACAACAACCTACACTGGTGAAGGGATCTTATCTTGTATCTCCTCTTGTTGAGGATATTTACTCAATTTCTCTTTTGCAGGTGAATTCGCATAGGCCACCAAAGGGGATTGGATCACCTTGTCAATTTCTGCCTCCACACTATAGAGATCTCCTTCCTGAAATTCCTCCTCGCCCAAGTCCTTAAGATCTTCATCCTTCCTTGGCTCTTCCTGTACACTACCACTATCCTAAGGAAGGGAAATGCTTTCCTGTTCAATAATGGGAGCAGTCACAGGAACATCCTCCTTTGTGATAGTATCCTTTGGGGAAGGAGTTATTGACCTCCTCATATATACTTGTGTTCTTTCCCCTGAACTTTCTACTTCTACCACTGGTGGTTCAACCTCCTTATCATTTTTAGGAGCCTCCTCTTGTTTCTGTGACAGCTTCGTAAACCTTCTTCTCTTTGTCAATGGAGGGGTAACATCTAACTCTTCCTTCTCTTCTTTTTCTTTCTCAGCCTCCTTCCTTGAGACATGTCTTCCCTTCTTGGCAATAGGTTTCCTTTGTTTACCCACTTCTACCACCTTTTCAGTTTGAACATCTCTAACCTAAATCTTGAAAGGAGAATCCACCTTTGTCTTACCTATAGGATCCTATTCATGTGATTCCTCAGAAGTAGAATGAGACTCCAAGTCTCCCATCAAATCATTAGTACATTGGACACCCTCACTCTCCAATTCTAGCATTTTGTGTTTCAACCACATTTTGGGGTACTTGATTACCGAAGTCATGATTTGATCCAATTCTATTTTCTCTTCTTCTAACTAGTCGATCTCTCCAATTGGCTTGTCTTTCACCACCTCGAAGACATGACCCTAAATTAAATTTCCATCCTCTTCCACCTAGTCAGGGATGGCCTTCACATTGTATAACCTCACCAAGTCCACTAAAAATCTAGAGAATTTCTTCTTCCTTACCTCAAATTCATCACCAAGGTTAACCCAATAATCCTCAACATTGACCTTATGGTTGTACTCCCTACTGACCTTCTTTTGTGCTTCACCAGTGATGTCAAACCTTGCTCTCTTTGAATGGAAAGAGAGACCAAAAGTACTCATCTCCTCCTCAGAAGCATGAGCAGACTGGATAGAAGGGCAGACCTCATTCATTCCTATCTTCAAGGGAAAATCATTAACAAATCCTGTTTTATGTTTGTCTCCCTTTACCACTATGTCAAAATCATAAATCTGCCTAGTGACCTTCAATAATATAATATGATCAGTAGGGTACCTTGAGATTTTGTAGGGAGCCCTTTGACAACCATCAATCCTAATGTAAGAGAAAGTGGGGAATTGGATAAACCATGCCCCATATCTCTTTATCAATTCTTTAGCTTTGTCAGAAATTCTCGCATGCTCTGCACCTTGGAGTAATCTAGTGATATACATTGTTAAAGCATCATTTTCTCTTCTATAGTTTGCTCCAGTTAGGTGTAGCTATGGATATACCTCATCTATTGCATCCTTCCCAAAGGTACCTCTAGTGCTCAACCCCTTATATGGGTGAAATCTCGCCAATGCATACACTAAGTAGGAGGTCATGGTGAAAGTCTTGGTTTGCAAGATATTAAACAACTGCTCATGGATCACTGCACTTATGGTGCCTACCCAATGATAGTCAATTCCCTGCTCCATCCCTGCACTCTTCAATCCTACCACTCTTCAATCCTACCAGTCTACTGAGAAGATTGATAACATTGTAATACTCCCTTTTGAACTTGAGCCTAAATAGCTGCTTTGGCAATTTGGAGAAATGAGACTTGGGCTTTTCCAACCAACAATTGATTACCTGATGGGACTTGACCACATTTTCCTCATAGTATTTCCTTGTTGTGTCTATATCAAAGGCCACCACATGTGACCTGTTAGGAATATCAAAAGTCCTAGCAATGGACACAGGACTAAAACCTGCCAAAATCCTTCCCTGAGGACCAATTATCCTTTGCATCCCTCTATCATAATTTGTGGCGCATTCAAGCACCAATTCATAGCACTGCACCATGGAGGGAAAACCTGCTACATGTGCCAATCTAGACTCCATAGTTCTCCTGGCCAATAAAGGAAGGTTTTGTGCTGCCAATTCAGCTTTAAACTCTTCATAAACCCACATACCCACATTGGTATCGGTGATCCCTGACCAAATAGAAGCCAGCTTGCTTTTAGGAATCTTGCTTTTTTTGTCCAACTTTACCTTCTCTGCATCAGAGATAGCAGAAGTTTGTGCACTTGGATCCGTTGCCTTCCCTTTGCCTCGACCAACAACATCTTGTCCTGATCCTGCCTATAAGCAAATAAAGATGACCAAAATGAGATCTAAAAGAAACAACAAGAGTAAGAAATCAATATCTCAAAGTCCAGGATTTAGCCCACCTCACGGATTCTAGAGTGGAGAGGAATTTTGGGGAAATCCAGACCAGGTGGAATCCAGCGAGACAAACATACAATCCCCCATAATATCACTCAATCCATCAATTCAATAAAGGAATAACCTTAGAGATACTTAGCATAAGTTCATTTGATCATTTAAATATACCATCAATAAGCAAACTTTTCACATAATCCTCATATTCATCATTTCCCCAAAACTTCGGAAGAATCCAACCAGGGCGGACTTTCCCGAAAATAGCAATAGCTCCAATTAATCCGAGAAAATGAAGAGGGCATGGAACATCCGAGAAAATCCGGCCGAAGCGGATTTTAGTAGGAATAAGACAAATTTACCACAAAGCATGAATCCAATAGAATGACCCGACCATGGATACTGGGGAAATCCAGAGGAAGCGGAATTCCACGAAGACACCAAAAACCTGAACTCATCCACATTCTCTTGTTTTACCAAAACGAATCGAATGACCATAGACCTAGGGTCTATACCTTGACAATGACCTAAAGATGGACCCCAATAGATCAAATATGAATTGAAAACTCTCCTCTCAGCAATTTGAGAGGGATTGGCTATGCCCTACATCAAGAACCCTAAAATCTTTGCCATGGGAGCATGTAAAAACTAGGCACGACTTCCTTACAAACAAAATAGGAGGATTAGGACAAATGCAAGCAAGCGCCAAAAATAATAGTGAAATACCATACCAAAATAAATGTTCAATGATCAACTTGGTGGACTGGCAGAACAACATAAACCCCAAACACCCGAACATGGTATGCACACCCAAGAAACAGTGAAGCAATGAATGACACATAAGCAAAGCAATCAAAGCCCAACAAAGGAAAGAAGCATAGCCACATACCATGAAAGAAAGAGAACTAGAACCGGCGATGCCAACAATCAACCCACAAACACAAGCAGGATATGAGCAATGCTCACGAAATTCAAATGTAGCACTCCAAAATAGCTTTGAAATACATGATCTAGCAACAAAACTCAAGCTCCAACACTCAAACTCAAATGATAAGCAAACAAATAAACTCAAATGGTCAATTATTTTCCCAAAATTCAATATATCAATGCCCCAAAAGGGTCATGCAATCACCATTAATGAGACTAAATAGACAACCAAGACCAAAACCCGAAAATCCGACAGGGCAATGGACTTCAGAGAAATCCGAACACGATGGATTTCCCTGGATTTGGGTCAAAAGGCAACCACCTCCGGGATCCAAAAGAAAATCGGGAAAATCCGGCCAGGGCGGATTTTCTCGAAAACGGTGAAAAGTCCGAAATGCACTCAGATCTTAAGATTTTCAAATAAAATTCATAAATGGGTCACTTCAATCCGACAAGATGAACATTAAAGTATGTGCCCAAGCAAGAAAAATTCCAAAATAGAAAGGCCAAGACATGCAAAAACCAGAAAAATGAGGGTCCCCACTTTCAGTGGGGCGTGTGTGCAAAAACTGCACAACAGCTAGTAGTAGAGCTATGCTTGGAAGGTCACAACGATAACCTTGCTGAGGCTATGGATGCCTGACTAGCAGCGAGGCTCTATCCAAGTTTCTTTTGAAGTTATAACTTTTATGTAGCCTGGTCAAATTTTCTTTGGTTCCCATTGCACCTAAGGAATAGGAAATAAATGCAAAATACACACACTTGGACCCTGGTATAGGAAAAATTCTTCTTTCTTTTGGTTTCTGAAACTTTGTTCATAGGTGTCCTGATGAAAGGATTGAAACCAAATATTTTGGGTTCTCGATTCTAGTTTGTTCTTGAAATTCTTTGGAGCATTTCCCCAGTGGAGTCACTATTTGTTGTGCAGTTTTTGCACACACGCCCCATTGAAAGTTGGGACCCTCATTTCTTTCACTTTTTGGTGTCTTGGCCTTTCTATTTTGGATTTTTTCTTTCTTGGGAATGTGCTTTGATGTTCATCTTGCCGGTCAAAATGGCCCATTTATGATTTATATTGTCAACCTTAAGTTTTGGGTGCATTTCAGGTTTTTCATTGTGTTCAGGAAAATCTACCCTGGCCAAATTTTCCTAGTTTCCCTTTGGCATTTGGAAATGGCTTCCTTTCTGCTCAAATCCGAGAAAATCCGTCGTGTCCTGATTTTGGCGAAGTCTGTTGCTCTGTCGGATTTCTAGATTTTGGTCTCAATCGCCTTATCCATCACATTAATGGTGATTGCGTAACTTTTGGGGCAAAGTTATATTGAATTTTGGAAAGTGATTTGCCATTTGAGTTTGAAGTGCTGGAGCTTGAGGTGTGTTGCTAGATTGTGCATTTCGGAGTGATTTCGAGTGCTGCATTCAGATTTCTGGAGCATTGTTTGTATTTTTCTCATGCTTGAAGGTTGTTTGCTGGCATCCTCAGTTTCAGTTCTTTCTATTCTCAGGGTATGTGGATATTCTCTCTTCCTCTATTGGTCTTGATGCTTTACTACGTGCTTTCATTTCATTCATTGCTTTTTTCTTGCTTGAGTGTGAGCACCATGTCTGGGTGTTTGGGGTTTTCGTGTCTTGTTGGTTCGTTCGGGTGTTTATTTTGAATCTTTGCTTAGGGCTGGTCTTTCATTGCTATTTTTGGGGATCTCTTTCATTTGCCTCAAACTTCCTATCCTTGTTTACAAGAAAGTTGTGCTTGAGCCTTTTCGTGCTTCCATGGTAGAGGTTTTATGGTTCTTGACCTAAGGCATAGCCAATCTCTTTCAAATTTTTGAGAGGTGAGTGTTAAATTTATGGTTCATCCATTGGAGATGTAGGTTAAGTCATTGTCGTGCTACAAGCTCGTGGTCTGTGTTCATTCGATCTATATGGGTGAGGACAAGGAAAACATAGGCGTTCAGGTTGTCATTGCCTTCATGGAATTCCACCCCTGTTGGATTTCCCTGAGTCTTCCTATCCCTCCTTTTTTTTTCATATTTTGCTATTAAAACCAAAATTTTGTTTGCCTCGCGAAATTTCGCTTCCTCCGGATTTTCCCAGTGTCTGTGGTTGGGTCATTCTACTGAATTCAAGTTTTCATGGTGAATTTGTCTTACTTCCACTTAAATCTACTCCATTGGGATTTTCTCGAATGTTCTTCGTTTCCTTCATTTTCTCGGATTACCAAAACAGTTGTTGTTTTCGAGGATTTTCGTCTCTGGCGGATTCTTCCAAACTTTTGTGGGAATGAATAATCTTATGATTACATGACAAATTTTCTTATTGATAATGCATTTAGATGATCAAATGAACTTATGCTAAGTAGTTTCAATTTATTCCTTTATTACACTGATTGATTGAAATAATATTGTGGGGTTTGTATGTTTGTTTCGCTGGATTCTGCCTGGTCCGGATTTCCTTGGAATTCCTCTCCAGTCTAGATTCCATGCAGGAGGCTAAATCCTGAACTTTGAAATAGTTTATGTTGACAATTATTGTTTGTCTTGGATCTCATTGTGGTTGTTTTACTTGTTTGCAAGTCGGATCAGGACAAGATGTTGCTGGGCATGGCATCGGAAAGGCAACCAATCCAAGTGCTGAAAGTTTTACTATCTCTAATGCAGAAAAGGTGAATATGGACATAACGAGTAAGATTCCTAAGAGCATATTGACTTTCATCTGGTCAGGAATCACTGATACCAATGTGGGTATGTAGAACTATCATGGAGTATACTGAGGATAAACTGGTGAAGAGTGGGATTCTTCCTTTTCCAAGGGTTTTTGAGCCTTGGGAATGGTTCGAGATCTTGCAGATGAGGCAAAGGGCCTTGAAGAAGATTCACAAACAAGGGAGACAGATTGAGGACACCTTGACTGACATTCATGATAGGTGCATCTCATTCTTTGAAATTATGATAGGGAGGAAGAAATTCACTCCAAAGCATCTCAATTTGGAACAACTTAGAAAATGGTGGAGAGATGTCTATTCTCCAGTTAGTGAAGGTCCAGTCACTGAACATCAGCTAGATGATGTTGTGACCTACATTGTAGTTATTTAAAGGTATTTGACAAATAGGGCTGATTGGGATGGCATAGTAAGGCAGGAAAGAGATGACATCAAGTCTCTTGAAAGAAGAGTTAGGGTTTTTCCTATGCCACCTATAGCCCAATTAGACAGAGTGTTGCTGGCAGTGCATGGTGAAGTGGATCGAGCTAAAGATAAGGATGGGAAGTAGTTATATAGGGCTACATCAAAGTTTATGCTTCCCATTATCCACATGGATTGGGCCGACCTTTTGAGACCCTAGGCCGACTTGGATGAAATTGGTGCAAATTGCACATTTCATGTTATATTCGAATATCTTTTGAGGCCGACCTCTTGTGTGGCATTTTTATTGTAAAACTCTTATTTTGGGCCAACCTATCTTGGGGATTCTCTATAAATTAGGCATGTTGCCTCATTTTTGAGATGGATACATAAGTGATACACAATAGACATATAGACATAGAATAGAGATCTCATATTTCAGCGAGCTAGGGTTTATCTTCAAGCAATTATTGTAACAGAACGCTGGAATTGTTGCCATTTTTGGATAACCTAATATAAGAAAGGATATTGTGATTTGGTATCTCTCTTGTGTTGAGTTTCATCAGGCATGGTTCTCGTTGTTCTATCTTTAAAATTTTTTAAGTTCATTGTTAGATAATTTGGTGATGCTTAGGGTTTCATGTTTGGAATGTTTTTAGTGATCTCTAGTCCATACTTTTTGTAGTTAGCTGATTGTTAGCTGCTTTGCAAAGTTAGCCTAGACTTGAAATTGTGCTTAGTTTAGTTATGAATGTTTGTTCATTTCAAATTGCAATAAGATAGTTTTGAATGAATGTTTATGATTTGAAAATCTTTAAATACCTCAGAAGATTACACTATTCCTGTGAGATTGCAAATTTACCTGGGTCAAATAGAAAGTAGTTTATGAGAGATCGGTCCATTTTGAGCATCTTATCTTTTGGCATTGTCAATCTTAGAGTTAGAATTAGTATTAGATGTTAGAGTAATTGGATATTTACTTTATTAATTAAACTATATTTGTTTAATTATGTAAAGTTCCTTTTTACCTCTTTTCACTTAAGCTAACATTAGGTGCATAATAATTAATTACTTTATTAATTATTATTGTGCAAGCCTAGGGTTTTCCTTTCTAGGGTTTTCATCTATATATGGTTGAAAACTATCTTTTGTATCATTATTCATTTTATATTTTCAAGTGAATACATTGCTCCACATTCTTGAGCATTTCCTTTGTTGCTTCTCTTTGCTTCTCCTTGTAACAGGTTATTTGCTTGCAAAGATCTTTTGGGCTTCTATGGTGTTGTATCTTCTCAACTCCAACATGGTATCAGAGCTTCAGATTTGCAGCTGCTTCTTCTTGTTT